>JAQIXI010000576.1:0-21268 GCA_034700165.1 Galumnidae sp. Gr-Ori-00277
CTTTATAATAATTTAATATTTGACTATTTTAAATAAATAAACAAGGATATATTTTACTGATTTCATAACCAAAAAAAATAAAACTAAAAAATGGATTTCAAACCCAAATGATTTGTATTGACTGAAAACCATTTCGTAAAACATATAAAACATACAAAACAGTATAAAACATACAAAACAGTATAAAAATTGAAATGAAATTATAATTAAAAAATTTTGATTAAAATTATTGATTGAAATTCAATTATTATTTAATTTATATAAAACTATAGTCATGGGATCCTCTGTGGGATAACTCATATTGATTGACCATTGTTTAATTGAGAATGCACATGATCAAATCAAAGGTAAAACTGTAGTGATGGCTCATTTAATAATAAGTTAGTCTCAACTTCTTCGACAACAATTTGGTTGAAATGACTCTGACTTTAAGCTAAGGCTTTAATAAATTGTGTTAAGGAAAGTATTTAAAGTAATTTTAGTGTTCAATGCATTCACTAATTTTTGTTACTTTTGATTAGAAATGAGAACAAATGAATTTGTTTATTGAATGTGAAATCTCTGTCCCCGAAAATTGTGTCTTTCCTTTGTTTTGCAAAAATAGTGACAATTAATTAATTGTGACATTCGTTCAAATGGCAAACGTTTGCAAAAATGTATTAAATTAATTAAAGTCTTTTGATTGGAGTTCTGTCGAAATCTCTTCGACTAATAATTAATGTTTTGAATGACTGAAAGACATGAAATTGAATGACAAGTGCTTTAAGAGCGCTATTATTGTAGGGTTTGTCGGACAGAAAGACAATCAAAAAAGTGCTTTACTTACAGTTGTGTTGTGTTAGCGTAAGGAAGCTATACTCGGCCTGACTACTGCCCGCTTCGGAATAGGCAGTGATCTGGACATAATACCAGGAATATGACTGCAATCCATCAATTAGTACTGATTTTTGTGACGAATGAATAAATTTTGGGTAAAGAGTCCAAACGGTCTGTTGTTTCATTCGATACTTGAGCTGAAAGTGCTGTACAGCACAGCCATTATCACTAAATGCCGACAAATTGATTATCACAAACGTCGAGTTTATTGTTGCCAATAATGACTCCTTGTCTGGTGGCTGAGGACTGTTTCCTTTGGTCTTCACAGATATCTGTTGTCGTTCACTGCATCCGACTTTATTGCACGCGATTATTGAAAAGTCATATAATGTTCCGCACAATAGACTATCGAAGAGACAATTTGTTTGATTTGAAGTCTTTCGCAATTGTTTGAAATAATTGGCGGCGTTTTTGCATTCGATTATATACTCTGAATAATAAGCAGAGAAACTAATTTAGTCTTTCAATGAATAGGAGCCTCTAATTAGTATTATAATTACCCGACACAGAGTTATCATCGAATGGGGCTCTAATCCATTCTAATTCAATACTGGAAGAGCTAACGCCTATCGGATTCAATGTAAGGCTTTTCGGACGATCTGTGTTTCAGTTGATATAAGAAATGAAAGAAAAAATATTTGAAACTTTAATCGAAAATGTATTTCGAGAATATATATATATCTCTATTAATGCTCGAATTGAACGGTCTTTGAGGTCGACTAAATCCTATTCATGAGTCGATAAAATATAAAATTCAATTTTATGCTTAAAAATACTCGAATAAAACGTTTATTCATTTATAAAATGCAATGTAAAGGTTGCCATTCAGTGCTATTCAGTGCACTCTGACATACAACTAGTGATCAATAATCCGATACAAGATTTTCGACTCGAGGCGATACCAACTAATTTCACAGAATATTCTTTTGGCACAGAATAAAACTTTTGTCGAATAGTAAACTCGATATACTCACTAAAAGTGAAAAAAAAGTGCGAATTATTCACAACAGAAAAAATTCAATAATAATTTGCATACAATAACGTACTCTCATTAGTCATATACTAAACATCTAATGAAGAGTAATGACTGAAAATTTTCACAAATCGAGACTTTTTTGAATATAAATTAATGAAATTTTCTCCTTTTCTTTGAATAAGCGATCACTTATCCAATAAAAGCCAACATTACTTACAAATTGTTTCAATCGTTTATATATTGGCTTTAGTTTTAAATTATTTGACAAAAAACAGATAAAATTAAATTACCTTCGAATAAGGTCTCCGCTGTTAAATACAAACATATATTGATTAGAAAAGTGGAAACAAATCTCATTTTGGAATAAACTAACCTTTAATTGGCTCAGAAGGTGGTCCGGCGCCTATACAATACAATATGAGAACATTTTTCAAATATTTGTCATTCATTTCAATTCAATGTTTAGCTCTCTTTTCAATTTGAGAGGAATCTGAGCTTAAGTAATACCTTTAGAATTGAAGGCCTGAACGACAATATCATATTTGGTTGATTTGTTCAAATTTTTCAGAAGAGTCTCATATTTTCCACTTTTATCGTTGACTTCTAACGTCTTGTATATGAAAACATCGGATGAATCGGAGACTTTGTAACCGATATAATAGCCTTTTATTGATCCAAAATTGATTTGATTGTCCGGAGCCTTCAATTTGAGGTAAATATTTGATAAATAATCAAAAATAATGTTCGCTATTGAATGGCAATACCTTCCAACTGACTCTTAATGTTGTCGAAGAGTTGGAATGGGCTCTGATATGAGTCGGGGGATCACTCGGAACTGCAATAAATGTCCATTACATTAGTCGTTACATTATATGCATCGCATTATTTTTATCTAAAGTTATCATTCATTCAAAAGTTTTCTCTATTGAATACAAAAACAAATTATTAAAGACACAAATAAATGTATATTTCATTTATTCTGATCTCTATTTTGTAGTGACAAACAATTT
This sequence comes from Galumnidae sp. Gr-Ori-00277, assembly GCA_034700165.1. Taxonomy (NCBI): domain Eukaryota; kingdom Metazoa; phylum Arthropoda; class Arachnida; order Sarcoptiformes; family Galumnidae; species Galumnidae sp. Gr-Ori-00277. The sequence continues at coordinate 2,863 of JAQIXI010000576.1, forward strand.
ATCTATTTTTCAACTCAAGAAATAGTAAAAACTTTTCAAAAAAGATTTTCAAATCGATTATTGATCCAATTCTGTCAACTCATTCGGTGACAAAAAAAAGTAACGCCAGTATTGATGAAGAGTAAGCTGTGAGTACAGACTGTGAGCACAGACTTTGAGACAACCGTAGAAAAAGAAAGATAACTAAGGACTCACTGGTGTCTGTGCTGTCATATAATACATTTGAAAGTATAGATAAAACGATTTCTATTTGCAGTCCTCGTCTTCCTTACCTTCTTCTTCGGTTTGAAAATTGATTGAAAGACTCGATTGACTTATTCCAAGTGAATTGACGGCCGCGACGTTTATCGAATACACATTATTCGGTAATAACTCAGATATCGTCCAAACCGTCTCTGTTTAAGAATAACAATAAATATAAAGAAAATCAATTTATATGAAGTAATTGTAGCGAAACTCAACCATTAGTTTAAGTTATTTAATATTTTCTGATTTCATTTGCTTTCAAACAAATTACAGAATAAAACAAATTTCAGGAAATCTAATATAAAAAAATTCCTGTTTTTAATTATGATTCTCATTATTTGAGAAAAGTTTCCAAGTTTAATTAAATAATATAATTGCTTAATAATTGAATTTTGGGTTAAAACTAATGTTATTCCAGACTAACATTACTCTCATTTAATCTAAAGTGAAGTAATTTTATTTATTTTTGCCATTTTCTTCAATTCCAAACAAACAATTTTCATCTAATCTTTTTCTTTATTAAACTTTTTGCCAAATTTTCACAAAATTCTCAACATTCCAACTTAAAATTGCAAAATTTAACTAGATGTTTAAAAAATAATTCTCTAAAATTATATAAAAATTGTCCAAAACTTTAAATAAATATCGAAAATATGAAACAAAATTGTGGAATAGATTTACATGAATTGTGATATAAATTCGTGCAATATATTAGTTGAATAATTTGCTGATATATTGTTATTATAGTTTTATGCGGGAAAGGGGTATATCGCAAACCAATTAAATGACTTTTGTCTGTAGAGCGATGTTTGATAAACATATCGTTTAGTAATTAGTTTTGTTAATCCATTACGACTTTCGTGTGAATATCTTTTTTCTGTTTGATATCAAAGTTTACGTTTGAATCACTTTATTCTTTGCGATCAATACATTCAATGCAAACAAAGAAAAGAGTAGTTCTTATAAGTTGTGAAAATCACGCGATTGTTAACATAAAAACATAATAATTTTGACAAAAATTTGACAAAAAACCAGAATATGATAAGTATTAAATTGTAAGTCATTTTTGATTATCAAAGTGGGGATCAATTCTCGCTTTTAATTAATTAATTTAGATTTTCATAATTTCTAATAATAGGTAACAAATATTTCATATCAGGCACTGGTATGTCATAACTAATGCATATTTAATATATGGCTGTCATATAAGCTATGCATACATTTTAGGTATAAACGGATTATATTCAGTGCTTTAGATTTGATACAATTTTGCTATAATTCATCTAAAAATGGAGAATAGTTTTGGACAGACCTGAGCCGGGAATCGTTATATTGCGTTTTTGTGACGATATTCCGGTCGGATATTCCTTGAGGTAAATATGATATTTTGTTATTCGTGAGTTACCACTAAAAGGCGGCCCCCACTGAACCCGAACCGAACGACTGCTTATCTCATTGACTTTGACATCGAGTGGAGTGTCGGGTGGTTCTGGTGGTCATTAATCATAACACAATTAAAATATGGAAATATTTTACATTTCACTAAATAATGGTAACGATCGATACCCTGTACTATAACTTGAATACTGGTTTCATCCCTGCCGTAAGCGTTAGATGTAATGCACTGATAGAGCGCTGAATCGCTTCTATCAATCGATTCAATAACTAACTCAGATGTGATTCCTTCGTTTATTACCGTCTCTTTTATGGCATATCTATTGGAAAAAAGTTATTAATAAATCGACGATAAATGAGAAAATAATGGGAACACAAATTAAACTGAAAATAACTCAAATAATAGAACACTAATAGAGATTTAATCCATTTTCCAAAAACCCATAAAAAGTGAAAAAAAACTAAAAACATTTAAAAACAACAAAAAATTAATGGTTTTGTGTAGAGCTATGATTAAATACCTGTTAGAGTGTTGAGTATTAATGACCTGTTTGTCTCTTTGCCATTCAATAGTGATGGGTCGCTCACCCGTCGCTTCACAAACAAGAATCGACTTTTGATTTCTTTGAAATGTTTCGGCTCTAAACTTGTTCTTAAAACGGGCCGCGACTGACGTTTGGCGCAACAAAAGGAGCAAATTATCAGTTTTTCACAAAACATCGAATGACAACAAATATTATTTCGGTTGAAATATTGCTTACTGTGAACCTGAATGCGAATAATTTTGCTCAGATCGGGTTCTATTCCGTTGGACACATGACACAAATAAAGTCCAGAATCTTTTCTGTCAACACTCTCTATAAACAGAGTTCCGTTTTCGTACACTTGTGTCTGGAATGTGTTCACTATTGGTCTGTATTGTGATTTTATGCCTGAATTGTCAAAAAAGTCATTTCAGTTCGTCTTTTATGCCATAAATCAAGTGTTTAGAGAAAGTATTTTTTTTAGAAAATTTCAAAAAAGGAAATACTCTTTTAGAGTTAAGCCACGGATTAATTGAAATAAAAGCTAATTAAAAATTTCGGACAATTCATGCGAAAGTCATTTGAAAAGTTTGCACAGAATATAGGATTTAAGCTCTTAATAAATATTTATATTTTATCGCAAAATGCAAAATAACATTAAAACTCACTTTGACTTCTTTTCCATTGAACCCTAGGCTGTGGAAAGCCCGTAGCGGCGCAGTCAACCCAAACGCTCATACCTTCAACTAAATCGATGTGATCGGTGGGCTCTATAATCCAACGCGGCTTCTCTACAATATATTAAATCATTCAAATCATTGCTTTTATTTGTTTTCCGGAATAAAAGTTTAGAGAATTTAATTGCAATAATCAGAAAAGTATTGATCATTAGTTTAATCTTTAACTCGGATTCTGTTCTAAATTCTTGACTTGAATTGTATGGTTTGTTAGGGAATAGAACCGGTAGTATCCAAGTAAAAGATAATGAGACCATAATTACCGTGTATTATCATTTGAGTGCTGTGTTTATCTTCTCCGACATCATTAACTGCAACACACGTGTAATTCCCTACAAATACAATGGAAAAAGTTTTTGATAATCAATACTCGCAATAAGAGTAATGAATTTCTGTCTCAAATTTCTACATTAGAATCCAGTAATTCCAAGAGTATCTCATAAAAACATGTTCTGTAGTATAGAAATGTATGGCTCTCTGAATATATTATCTCAAAAATTGATAAATAATACTCACAAAACCTTTTTATAAATTTAGAACAGTTTTTATATTGAATAAAATGACAAAAATTTTGCAAAAATTTCTAAAGAACAGCGGTTTGAAACGGATCCTCCAAACTATAGCACCAGTCATTATGAGCAATACTATGTATATCAGAGTAAAGTCAATTTATTTTCATCAAAAATAGATCATATTTTTTATGTGAAAAAGATATTTCTTTTAAAGACTTTTTTAGTAGTTTTGGACAAAAATAAGGCCTATATTTCTAATATAACTCTAATATATATTTAATATATGAAAATCTGGACGAAAGGCTTTACTAATCAAATGTTAAAATATATGCTCGAAAAACATGAATTATTAATGGGTTTTATGTTAATTATTGTTTTTTTTGAAGAAATAGTGCGGATGACTTACCCCTCTGTTTCTTTGTTATGATTTCAAACAGTAGAGTAGAGGAATAGTCAGTTAAGTGATGCACTTTAACCATTGAGTTGGCGATATTGTCTTCACCGATCAGTTGCTCATTATATAACCATTTGATGGTAAGCGGAGGATCGCCTCTGACAACAGTGCAAGTGATGGACAAACGTTGTCCGGTATGTACTAAAGGAGGAACGATGAAAGGCTCGATAACCGGCTTTTCTGTTATCAACGAAAACCAAAATTGTATTCAATTGCATTAGGATTTGATAAAAACAGAATATTCTGAGCTATTCATTAAAGTAAACATCAAATGATAATGTGTTACAACATTTCCAACACAAATGTATATAATTTCGATTACCTCTGACTGTGATATAGAAATCTCTTCGCGATATATCGCCCTTATATTTGGCAATACATGAGTACCTAATTTTGGAGCAAAACATGAATTCAATTTAGTTTACATTTTACCAAAAATTGCTTTGAAGTCAATCCTTATAATACTATTAAAATAAAAAGCATTCAATCCATAGGAGGCCTCAAAACAAATGATTGATTGAAGACATCTATTGATTTATTGATCATTACTTTTATATTTCTTTATATATTTTCTGAAAAAAAAGTCTAAATTTTTAATGAATATAAAACCAATTTAAGAAGAGTTAGAATTCGGTTCTTCTAATGACCTCATATTATGGATCCTATTCTATGGTTTCCTTTAATTTAATGAATAGTTTGTCGAATGAATGTTAAAAATTATTACAGAATTGCGTCAAAAGAATAATAATGAGAAACGATTTTATCGCAAAGAATTACAATTCATTCATTACAATAACTAAAGAATGTCTAAAGAATTTTTATGTCAAACATTTAAAATTATTCATAAAATCAAAGTTAAGTTCCTTTAATCGCGAAAAACCGGAAAATTCCAGAGAAAAACTTAATTTTGTTATAATAAGTTTAAATCAGTGCTTAAAAAATTTGAAAGTTTAAAAAAACTTTTGTTTTAGAGGAGAAAAATGAATAGTCTTTTGTAAGTTTACGAAAGGCTTAGTATATGACAAGACTGAGACCACAGAAAATGAGATAAAATAAAGTGATTTTCCGACAAAGTGTTGAAACGAAGAGATTTGAGAAACGTTTGGTCTCTACTCTTATTCACAAGTCTTTTATTTTAAGTGAAAATCTTATTAAGAAAACATGTGATAAGAAGAGGAAGAGAACAAATAAAAGGCACAACAATATAAAAGACAAGAAGAATGCAAACCTTCCCCCATCTGTTTCCCGCGAGAGCTCGCGTATAATCAATGTTCCGTTGGTATGAAGTGTTTGTCTGTGATTGTCGGGCAAAACGACACCATCTGAAACACAGACCAATCAAACAAATTCATAAAAAAACAATTCTTTTGATTAATGATTGATTTGAGCGCAAAATATATCGAAAGATTCGTTTTTAATGTTATTTACTTTTTTCCCAAAAGATTTCATCGAAACTTCCGCCGACCGGACATTTCAAATAAATCGTTTGGTGAGCGACTAATGTCATGTTGGGAATGATCCGAACATAAGGCGTTCCCAACACATATATGTGAGCGCTATAACGAATTTGGGCGAGAGTGGACCGGGCCAAACAAGACCATTGCCCCCCGTGTTCTGTTGCCACCGACGATATATTTATGAATGATATAACGTTTGAGTCTTTTGTCACATAATCGCCATAACGTATTCCATTTAAATCATTAATTGACAGTTCATCCAAGAGCCAAGTGATCATAGGTAAGGGTACACCAGTTGCCATACATTTCAAGGATAACTGTTCTCCGGGTCTTAATTCTTGTGATTTAAAAACTTCGAGGAATTTAGGAGATTCTGTCGACAAAAGAATAGAGGAGTTAATTGTGACCCAAATTCAATTAATGGATGATGTGTTCAGTACCTGATTGAGCAAAGAGTGGAGTGGACTCTATTTTAACGTCAATTATTGATTGAATAAAAAACAGAGAAATAAAAGCCATTAATATCGACAATATTAGAGATACGGCACATAAAACTCTAATAAACATTAAGTTTTAATATTTGTATTTCTCATATCTGTAACTCCCACCCTTTCCTCTATCCTGTGCTCTAATGCTGAATAATCTGCTCTTATAGTAATTGAATATTAGTTCTTATTTTCTGCACATGAAGTCAAAACCAAATTATTTATCAATAATAGAAAAGTGATGACCAGAAAAGTTACGAAAATAACAATCATTAACTTCAATAATAAAACAATTCTCTGAAGAATAGCAGAGTTGTGCTGAGTGTCGACTCTTATTGTCTTTCAGATCAAATTTCATTAAAAATGAAACAAAAACTGAAAATCATTTTTTTGTGCGAAACGTTTTTCATCTTATCTTTATTATAGTCATTATTCTTAAATAAGTTGAGTTCAACCAATCGAAGGCACATCTCTTAAAGCTATTCGGAAGTATTAAAACTTTAACTTCTCTTTACTTTTCTATTCTTTAATCTGAGTATATATTCTCCAAAACAAGTAATAAATGATCCATTAATATCATTCTGTATTGAGTAGGAATTCCACTTTCAATGCTCTTTCATACCTACTGAGACATTTCTCTTTTTTACTCCTCAAAAATATCTGATCCATTTAAAAGGAAAACAAGGGAATTCTATATGCTTGAGTATACTAGCAAAATTCCGTAGTTCCACTTCACTCTATGTTGATTTCAATGTTTCTAAATGTGTTAATCAATCATTTAAATCTCATTAAACACAGTTTTCCAAAATATTTTCATCACTCATAAACATATGAATAATTTTCAACTTAAGCTTAATTAAAGTGATTCCGCTATAAAAATAACGTTATAAGTAGTATAAGACCACTAACACACTGACTCTATGTTCATAATTAGGCCAATTAATGCTTCAAAGTCTGTAACTAAATCTAAGTCTTCAAAATAGTAAATAAATTCTTACAATTTTTAAAAAAGATTTTTATTCAATTTATTCTATTAAGTCTTGAGATTTAAACTTCTAATCAAATCCTCTCTTCTGTCATAAAAACAGAAAAAAAGATTAAAAAATAGTCAAAAGTTTTTAACTTTTCATTTGAATGATAGAAGAGTTGGAATAGTTTTATGAATTTTAATAAAGATTTGTCCAAAATTTTATTCAACTTCTTTTCAATAAATCAGAATTTCTGAGAGAATTCATAGAATCCATTGTATTATTCCTTATGTCTTTGAGTCAAACAAATAAATAACAGGATTTGTTTGACTGAATTCAAATGAAAAATTTCCAAAATAGTAATGAATAAAATATTTGGAATATTTCTCTATTTTATAATATGATTGAAAAGCATTGGATTCATCAAAAGTCAAACTCTGGCAACAAAATCCTATCTCTGCGACAAAAAAAGTAGCTAGCTAATCAAATGGGGGATTTATTTTATTCCTCAATGAATTTGAAAATTTTCAAAATCAAAATTTGTTGGTTAAGAATAATGTTTTATTCAGTACTCAAAAAGATGTTCTTAACTTGTTTTGCAACTATCAAATTATTTCGTTTAATAGAATAAAAAGATTTGTGTTGATCTTGCTCATCTTTCAAATAGAGCAAAACGAGACACTCGTTTATATGAAAGTTTGAAAATAAAAGGAGAAATGTGTTTATGTTAGGATAAACTAATTTGCATAGAAATTAATTCAACACTAAAACAGGTATTTGTCTTATATTTCTATTCGTAACTAAAGTCAAAATGACTTCTCTTTCGTCTATTTGTTGAAAGTTTGAGGATTTGAGAGAATAAATGTCTGAACGGCTGACACAAACAATTTTCAATTCTCAAAATATGTATGGCTTTTAGAGATATGCTTCAGGTATAGGCAGTTGTGTTGTGCAGCGAAAGCTCTCTTTTCAAATGCATAGAATTGTAGGTTTGAATGGAATTCTCATTTCGATTGGTTCTCATGTGTTGGAAGTGTTGGAAGTGTTGGTTAACATTACATTCATTTTAGTTATTGTCTTATTGTCTAAATTTAGTTTAATATTCTTTTTATATGACTCCATAGGATGTGCCAGAGTTTAATGGCTCGCAAGTGGTCATCACTGGTGGCAATCCATGAGATGGTGAGTTGTGAGAAGGCTCTCACACCAGTCTCTCGATACAAATGAAAACTGTGGCCGTACATCACTTTTACATTACTTTTCGACTATTTTTCGGTTGAGATCATAAAAATATATTGTCTGCGATTAAGTCGAGTAAATGACTCTCTATTTTGAATTTCTTAACCGATATATCTCTCTCTATATCCCAAACTCTATCTAAAGCTGATATCAGATTTGGAATTCAACTATAAATCCAATGACTTTTTCATCTCTTCATACATCAAAAATGAAATATTAATATAAAAATGAAAATCTCTGTTCTTAAAGAGTGAGAGAATGTGAGCCAAAAATTTATTCAAAATAAAATCAATTATACGATACAATTAATATAATATCCGAGCAATAAATCTTGTTTTGAAACTCACGAAACTTTATTAAAGTAAAAAACATTAACGAAAGTGAGAAGCGGTTCGAGAAATCCAGAGCTCCAAAAGAGCTCCAAAAGAGATTTGTGCCAAAGAATCGACAGAATATAATAGAGACAAACAATAGAGTAGTAGAGAATCGTTATTAAAAAAGCTATTTTGTGCTCAACACTACTTCACTATTAATGATAATCAATATAACACATAATTTTTCTTCACTTCCATTCTCTCTGCTATTCATTTCATTTATCGAAATGACGGCCAAAAACTCATTACATTAACTGAAGTGAAATATTTTAAATTATGAGTTAATTCGGTCTTTTGGTTCAAAAAAAAGTTCATTTAATTCACTAAAATATTTTAAATGCAGTCATAGAGTAAACGGTATTATAATGAGAGGGAAATACAAAAGCAGATAAAAATAGAATTAGACATAAAATTGTTGGATATTATATGAGATTTGAACCGAAAAGAGAGCAAAAGAATAGAAAGAATTATAAAATCAATAGTTTTTCAGAGTTTTCTGCGAAGAAATATTAGAAGAGCTTTAGAACTAAATTGAGGCTCAAAACTAAAAACATTAAAAACATTTTGAATATTAAAATAAATCCTTTAATTTGAATATTAAAAACTGTAAATCGTATTCACAAACAGAAAAGTATATTAAAGAAGTGTAGATCACAATTGATTTAAGACTCGATTCTATAGTGAATACACTTTAGTTTAATCGATATTTCTTTGTAAAGAAAAACAATTTTTTTATTCTTTTATTGAGTATCGCATAAACTTTATTACTCTTTATATAAAAATTTATGTCAAATATTGATTGAATGCAACAAAAGGAGAAGAAAAGAAAGTTATTTTGCGGTAATCAAAAAACGAAAATCATTTTTATTATATAATAATATTTGTTTTTCCTCTAATAGACTCATAGACTGATTGTTTTATAGACTGTTTTTCTATTACAAACTAAAAGGATTGGGAATATTCTCTTAACTCAACAGAGAGTATCACTGCAATAGAGTGACAGCACTCAGCTTTCACACAAGGGATGGGAAGACAGGGAGAGAAGACAGGGCACAGGCAGATGAACTCAGGAAACAATCACTTGTAGAAACATTGGTTGACATTCTCTCAAAAAAGTAAAACATTAATAATCATTAAATGCAATGAACTAACAAACAGAGAGACCATCGAATTGCAAACGACTAATGTTTGGATGAATTCTTATTCACTGATTACTTAACTGTTAAGTGACTCCAAATTAGAATAAAATTTCAATTAACACAAAACGAAAACATAAACTTATTTTTCCTTATTATAGTCAGTCATTCGAGCATTCATTGGATATTCTGTGCTCTCAATCAGATTAATGAACTCATAAATAAGTTCATTTAATACATATTTTATGAATTCCTGGTTAGCAAATGAATTATATTCTGTGAAAATCCTATTTCACGATTGCATTGACTTTTTGATTGCGTATAAAAAATGAATTAATTGTGAAAAAACAAATTTAATCTCATTTTAATAATAAATAGAATTTTAATGAAAAGCGAATCATTAATGAATGAATTCATGAAAATTTTCATGAAATCAATCAAATGTTTTATAATAAAAAACTAACACAAGAAGAATAAGTGGAAGAAAAGGCAAAGAAAAGAGTCATTTTGTGAATAAATCACTGCCAGAAGAGAACAACTCGTTATGTAATTGAAAATTTGTTCGGAAGCTATATATAAATTGGGTTCCCTTTTGCTATAAACCAAGAATATGACAAACAGTGTGTGTATACAACAGATAATAAGAAGAATAACAAGAATATAATAAGAGTTGTTTAGTGTTGGGCTGTCTCTTACCGATCAATGATATGCAAACCAAGAGAACTGCAATCAAATCCATTTAACGGCTCAAAGAATTTTGACAAACAAACTATTTTTGTGTTGAGAAAAGATTTTTCTTATGTTTTACTCATCAGAAGCATTGTTGGCATAACTGGCAGACAAACACCGACCGACACATACAGTGCTCTCCAATGCAGGTCTCACACATTCTTGTCTGACACACAGAATATAATACTAGAGTTCAGATGTTTTTAGAGCTCAAATGCACACCGAATACATCGATCATAAGAGTGTAGGAGAAAAGTATTGTGTTTTTCGGCAGATTTCAAGCTATAAGTCTATTGGAGTTGAGTTGACTCAGTCTTCCAACTGTTAAGAACTCAATACTACAATCGGTAAAAGACTTGCGCAGCCATTGCTCTCATCATTTGATTAGACATAGAAAGTGAGGCCAACAGTAACTATAGTGAGGACTGAATGCTATACAACTGCTGTACAACCGATACAATTGTCGAATTCGATCTGTTTGTGAGCAAAATATTCGTCTATACTATACTCTCAACAATCAAACAAGTATTGAGTATTGGTTTGGGTGGAAGTACCGAACGCATATGCAGTTCACTTTGACTAATGTAAAAGACCTACAAAAACGTTGGACACGCTTTCAAACTAAGACTTAGTACTGTTTTCTGGTTCTGTTCGACTCTTTGCCATCGGATTCAGTCGATCAGACAAATCGATTTGTTTTAATTAAAAGCCTTTTCTTTCACTCTTTGCCTTTATTTGAGTATTACTACCAAAATGTGTTCTTATATTCTGAGCCTTAGATTTATCGTCAGATAAACAGTGCTTACGATTTATATTAATGTTTGTCAGAAATCTTTTCAATTAAATAATCGCCTGTTTTTCTACTAATGCATACATAAATCGAATAACTTTCTTATGACTTACTGTTTATCCAAATGTCTTAAAGTTGTCACAAGAGTTTTGGGCAAATGTCACACAACGACAGACACTAATGGATAGACCTATGAATCCACAAATCCATTGATTTCTAATTAGAATTAATGTATTTACACATATATTGAAACCATTGCACAGAATAGAGTCTATTTTTAATGGAGTGATAAAAGCAATAAATAACTGACAGTTAGTTTCAGAGAAATACAATTTTCTTAATTTCACGAATCATTTGTTTTTTGTTTATTTTTCATTTTTCTTGAGATAAGTCTTAAAATTATTCAAATGGAAAAACGATATAAAAAGCATTTCATTTAAAGTAAAATCAATTCAAAACTAAATATAACCGAAGAATAACTGGAAATCACTTTCAAAGCGAAGATTTAATGGTAATACACTTTTTGTCGACTCAATCAAAGTCTTGACTAAAGTCATCATAACTTCCATTTCAACGACAAAAAAGCGGACATCAAATGCAAAGCGATATCTCTTGAGTTCGGAAGTGTTTTTTTTGTCACTATTTTTGAATATTTTATAAAAAACTGAAATTTTATTCGAAAACTTAAGCAAAAAGTCTGAATCGGATTTAATTTCACCACTAATTGAAGTCATAATTAGTTCGTCGTTAAAGACATTCAAAACTAAACTAAAAGTTTTGTCTTCGGTTTCGAACAAAAATTTTGTGTCATTTCTTTCGACCAATAATTTAATGATTTGATTCAAATCTGATAAAATTTGTGGCAATTCTTCCTTCTCTTCATTACTCCGACCAACAGTGGAAACACTCAACTGATGGCAGAGTTGGTCCAACTCTTCTTTTTCTGAATCTTTGTGTTCGTGTCTGTGATTGTGACAAAAGATCCAATCGTTTAATAATTCTTTATTCACTGGAAGTGTTGTCTTCGGTAATGAAACCTTTGTTGGTATAACCGCTGATAACGTGAATCATAGTTTTAGAAATCAATTGAAAAGATATGAATACAAACCTATTTCTGCGATTAGAGTGAATCCAATCTGAAGACACTCTCTTTGATCGACATTTTTATAAAAGGCTTTCAATTGTCTCAAAGCGTTTGTTTCAAATCGGATCAAATCATTAAATTTCAGAACAATTGTCTTCGAATCGACGTTAAGCTCAAGAGTTTTACCATAGATTTGAATCGATATCTCTTCGATGTTTTGAACGTCAGTTAACAACAAATTAAATGAAAATTGACTTAAATTACAATTAAAAACAGAGAAAATTGAAAACATGTTTTTGTTTGTTATCTGATTGTCGTCTGCTTTAAATCCATTGAATTGATTGGTTTAAAAGCGTTACGTTGTCTTTGAATGTATTTGAGTACAACTATTATAAGCAGAAATACTTTTTAAAGTTTTAGCAAAAAATTTCGATAAAATAAATGAATTTTAACGCAAATAAAGATTATAAACGATTTTTAATTTAATTATATATTTTGTTTGAACTCATATTAAGCTTAAAAAAGAAAAAAATATTCATATGATTCATAGAATACAACTCTTCGATCGAATTAATGATAATTTAATTGATTCTCAATTCGATTGAATAATTCGGTTCCCAAACAATAGAGCCGTAAATCAATTGAAAGGATTCAATACGAGAATGAAATTCAACTTCAAATAGAACTTTGCTTTAAGCGTTGGTTATCTGGAGAGGCTGTGGGAGCGCTCCCTTTCATTTTTTGACTCTTTGTTGGTCTCATATCCGTCCAATTGGTGTAACCGATACTCAAAAGGAAGTTTAGAAAAGAAGTGGTGCTCTAAGGCTTCTCTTAATGTGATTCGATGTGAGGGTTCGTATTCTAACATTCGTGAAATCAAATCAAAGAGAAGTCTGTGATCCTCTTCGTCCGAAACTATATATCTATGAATTGGTTTACAGTTCTCTCTTACATATCGACCGTTGGAAGACTTTTCGTCCCAATCAAGTCTACCATGGTAAAAATATTTCGTTCTATAATCAAATTAGTTATTAAAATCAAATAAAGTGACGACAAAATATTCACTTTGTTTTGCGGGCCATCCGGTAAGGAATGGGCCCTAAAATGCGTTCCATCATTGCTAAGTGTTCGCGATTGTCGTGGGTTTGGAATAAAGTAATTCCTAAATATAGTTCGAAAAGAATACAACCGATACTCCAAACATCGCAGGGCTGACTCCATCCCAACTCAAGTATAACTTCTGGTGCTCTGTAGTGTCGGGTTGAGACAATAGTGGAGTGATGTTCATGGTCAAATGTGGCCGAACCGAAATCAATAAGTTTTATGTGAGTGTTCTTCAATCGCTTCAAATCCCTTTTCTATTTAATTAAAAAACGCATTAAATCGATTCAAATGTAAAATGTTCTCAACTTTTTTGGGCTGATATATGATATCATAATCGGAATCAGCGAACAGAATATTTTCCGGTTTTAAGTCTGTGTGAGTCAATTGGTTTTCGTGAAGAACTACAAACAAATAATAAATGTCAGCAAAAATTAAAATAATTAAAATAATTGTATTTACATTTAACAGAATATATCAGTTGATATCCAATATGTCTGACCTGATCTAATGGATAGGGTTGATAACTATTGTCTTTCTGCAAATACATAATAAACAAATCAAATTAATTTAGTTTTAAAAATATGGTTCAGTCAGAGACTAACCATAAAGTCAAAGACACTGAGTCCCAACATCTCAAAGGCCAGACACATATGACCATGGTAATCGAACCAATCCAACATTTTAACACAGAGTCTATTATAGGATAAATATTAGATATAAAAACATTGCAGAGCACTCACTTTCTGTTGTCCGGATCTTTTTCTGAGATCTTTTCGAGGACATTGATCTCAAGTTTGGCGGCATCCCTGTACTTCTTCACGTTCTTAATTATCTTTAAAGCCATCACAGTTTCGCTGAAAATTAATAAGAAGACATAATTCAAAGAAATCATTTGATTTAAAAGAAAAGAGTGTTTTCGAGGAAGAGTTGAATCAAAAATAGAAACTTTGATTACAAGAGAATTAAAAAGTGAGACATAAGTAATGTTTGGGAAGTTTGCCATAAAGTTATTCCTAGGATTAAAAGCAATGGAAAATTAAAAAATATCTTAAATTAAAACTTAATGAGAACTCTATAACTGAAAATATTATGAAAAGCGATTAAAATAAAGATGAAGTGTTGACTCACTTTCGTAAATCAAGAACGCGAACCACTTTCCCGAAAGTTCCCTCTCCTAAAGTCGATAGAATTTTATCTGTAAATTAATTTCCAAAAAATAATTAAATTAATAATAATTAATAAAAACGATTCCATTAAAAATTGCAAAATATTTATAAATAAATTTAGAATTGAGTTAATTAGAGAAAAGAAAAATCTTAAATCCTATTACTGGCCCTTAAGGAGTCAAAAAAGCTCTATCGCTCAGCCTATCAGTGAACAGTCCTAAATAGATCACAAATGACTTAAGATTTTGTAGGGAATCGATTGAGGCATTCGGTTTTAGTTCAGTGATATTAGATTCAGTGTTCAGTACATCTCTCTTGAAGAACGTCTCCATTCTTGTAGATGAGGTGTCCGTCGTCGTCGTCTTCAATACTGGCGGCTCTTGAGTTGGACTGTTCTCTCGGCGTCTGTTTCAGGTGTCGGCCAATCAATTTGGTACCAAAAAGTCGAAAATTCATTCAATTGGTTTCATTTAATGGACAATTCATTCAAACGGTTTTCAATTTTCAGTAAAATTCGTGATTTCAGTCATTTTCGGATCCGATTCAGTGATTATCAGAGAATATATGAATACAAAAAACGAGAAAAAGGGGCGAAAATGTGATTTGTGACACTTTCGACAATTTACATAAAATACAAATAATAATAATAATAATATAAATAAAATTTAAATTATTTAAAACTTCATTTCAAAAATATTTGTAAAACTAAAGAAATGGACTAAAAAAGTGGTTATTTTTAATCTATTTTCAGCTTTAGTTAGTCTTTTGATGCTTTCCTTGTGTTTCATTCATTATAACTCTTCTTAACGTTTATTATCGCAATAATAGTTATCATATTTTAAATAAAAAACTTAAACTCTTTTTATTTATAGTTTGTAAGCATCAGAAGACTGACGGACCGGAAAATCGGGAAATTTGTCAAAAAAATCTTTAATCAATTAATGATTAGATTATTATTAATAAACATTCGATTTAAAAGATGAACTAATTTTCAATCGAAACAAACATCGAATCATTTGTTTTAAAATATTTATTAAAAGCGTTTAAATTGGATTAAAAGCATTTCAGTCTATAAATTAAATGAAGTGCAGAACTAAATGAGCGCACAATTCATGCGATTCTGGCTTTTGATTAATCGTCGAATTATTAGTCATTTGAAAACTGTATTCTGAGCTAATCTTAGAGTTATTTTTAATCTAAAAAACTATTGAAAAGTCAATCATTTGATTTACATATTCTTCTTTATTAACGAGTCTTTGTTTTTGGTCGTCAGTAATTGTCTGTAATTTGAGTCGAGAGGAGAAGCGATGGAGAAAACTGGAACACGACCTTAACATCAACGTTGAAGAAGTGGCCGAAGACTGACTACGATAGTCGTCTTGGGACCAAAGCGATGGACACTTATGTCTTAAATCTCTTGAACTGTATTTATAGGAATACATATTTCGCATAACAATAATATACCACACATTCAGTACTCAAACACAACTGATTTGGAGAATGTCTTCAACACAAGTGAATCAAAAGTGGAAATACAAACTAAAACTGCTTAACAAACAAATGTCTTAAGGACTGGAGTTCACTGAAACCGACAAAAAGTGAAGTCATTGCTAACAAAACGAAGGGTTAATTAACTTTCGATTGCAATGAGTGAGGAATTACTGTTTGGACAACAAAATTATGACTGAATTCAGCGAAAACTCTATTATAAACTAATCTAATGTAATGTAATGTAAAGTAATGTAAAATAAAGTAAAGTAAAGCACAACTCGTTAGCGATCGCACAGTCAGTACAGAGTGAGTACAGGCACTGATGCGATCCGATGCCAAAGAATACATACACTTCTCGTCTCTCAAAACCTTAGATATAAATAGAGTTTATGTTCTTTTGCCAAATCTAGTGATTGGAGTCATTCCTCAACTGATGGCAACAAAATCTTAAATAAAATATAAATAAAAAATTGTTTAACGACTCTATAGAAACAAATATCATATGATTTGAGCCCTCAATTGAGCCCTAAATCAAAAACAAATTTTATTCATTTCAATGATTTGTATTCTTTTTTTTTATCTCAAAACAAATATCAATGGTTTGATTCGATTGAAACAAAAGCTCTTTAAATGTCAGACAATTGATTGAATCAATGGTCAGACAATATATTAAGAGTTAACTTAAGATTACTTAATGTTTGAACCCAATGATAGAACAGCTGTTAAATCAAAACATATAACTCACCCGTAAAAGACTTCGCGATCTATACTTTTCATAATTTTTGCGACACTTATGTGACTTCTTTGAGTGTCTGTCATAAGGCGAGTGGCGGTCATATTTATGGTCAGACCTATAGCTGTCCATTCGGTCGTTCCGTTCCCTTCGGTTCCGACGCATCGGTCTCCAGATATCAATCAATTGTCCAATGAATCAAATGTTGGTTTAAACCGATTAAAGATAGGGTCGGACTTAAATCAAACGAAAAACAGGAAATAATAGTTTTTGTGGCGAATAATTGACACAAACTTTTTGTTACGCTTTTGACGACTCGTCTGAACAAAATGTCTTTTGTATGCATTCGTTGTTATGGAAACCATTCATTCAATCAAATTATTGTCATTTTGTTTATAAAACACGTCTTCTTTCATAAGAGGTTGAGTTAAGACATTTACTCTTCATTTCTTATTAAATTATTGTTATTTAATTAATTACATAAATAATTAAATATAAGAAAATGTTTGAATAATTTTGAAGAAAAAGTTAAACAAAATTTAAATGAATTTTAGTCCAAAAGCATTGACTCAACATTTTTAGGGTTTTCTTCTTTAGAGTTGAGTTTAACATAACTTATATTTGAAAATAGGTTTAAGTTTTATCAAACGTGAGATATCTTGTGGTCAGAATTGGATTTAAATAATTGATTTGAAATCTATTTTTAGTTCACTTACTATCGATTAGTTAAATGTCTGCAAAAAATAAAGTTTACAGTTTGTCGACATTACTGACGAGTCCTACACCGCCGTGGGTTAAGGTTACCAGAGATCCCATTAAGAGACAACTGAAGAGTGAATTAAAAGCCATTAACTTGAAATCAGTAAAAAGACTTCACTTCCAATTTGATCCCTTCCATAGAAATGTCTCTTCTATTCGGTATTTCATCATTTGTTTAATTAAATATTGATTTGTTTTCCTTTTAGTGAGTTTTTAGTTGCCATCAGTTCTCCGAAAATACGGAACACAAACCCTAAGTGTGGCCTCAAAACCGATATTCTGTGCAAACGACAGGAACCGACTATTACTGTCTCTTTCGGTATTAAAGAATAATTTTTTTATCGTTTTATTAAAAGAAATGTTTTATAGAAAACGATCGGAAAGTTATATTCAAAACAAGTTTTTTATCGACGCTCGAAATCGCAGAAAATTATAATAAAATATTCAATCGATTCAATCAAATGACAGAAACTTAAGTCATATTTACTTCAAATCAACGAAATGTTTAGCCATAGAGACAGTGATTGGGCCACAGATTTGAGTCTTTTTAATAGAATCTATACATCAATTCCACGCTTTAATGAAATCTTTGACGAACAGACTTTCTATTTGTTTGCCTTTTGTTTAACAATATTTTCAATATTTGTGGCACTAATTCTCTCCCGTTTTGTTAAATTAAAAGAAGTCGACTATTAGTCAATTATTAGCCATTTTTTTCATTTAATAAATTTAATAAAAATAAATTTTTGAAAAATCAAATGAAATCTCATTCAATGTTTTAATTGTTTTAAATAATATTTGAATTGAATTTTGTTAACAAACGGTTAAACAATTGTCAGAACAGTTTTCTCTCTAAATCTTAATTCAAATAATTTCTTCTAAAAAATTATTGAGTGAACTCTCGGTCACAAATTGTCAGTACTTTTCAACTCTTTTTTAAGTTAAGAGAAAAATAAATTCGTTGACTAAAAGTTTGATTCGTGTAATAAATGGCAGCAAATGATGATAATCCAGAAGGTCTTC
>JAQIXI010000577.1:0-21244 GCA_034700165.1 Galumnidae sp. Gr-Ori-00277
TGCGTTCTTCTATTACTATTGATTAAATGATCAAGTACACTTATCAAATGTTTGATAGCGCAAATTTTTGTTGAAATTTTTTAGATTCCGGATAATATTTATTGTTATAAACGAGTAAAGGTTATGAAGTACAGGACAGACATCACGTAAGCATTTGTTTCGGTAAATAAAACTAAAAAATAATAGAAACTAATCTATAGATCCGTTTATTTAATTAGAGTTAAAAAAGACTTTATTTACAATAAGTGTTGACAATAAAACTATAGATAATTTAATTGAGTAAAATATGAGAGTAAGTTCTCTAACCTTAACTCAAAATATCCTGAAAGTGATCCTCGAATTTCTTATCAATTCATTGAATAATAGTTTAAACAAAGGATTAGTTTTTGATTGATTTTATATTTAATTCTAAAGTCTATTGTATTCATAAACAAATCATTTATTGACAACAAAATTAAATATCGATAAAAATTTCCACAACTAGCAAACTTATAAAAGGAATTGTGCATGATTCAAATTATTATTTAGAAATAAGTCCTTCATTAGTGCATTTGTTTGTGAAAAAAAACTTACCAACACTTGAAAGCAAAGTTTAATTTACTGATGAGAAAGTAGTCACGAATTAGCACTACTTTCCTCACATGTGATAAATCAATCACTGATTCATAGTATACTCGATATTTATCGATATATAAGATAATTGAGGAACAATAGAATCATCTAGGTAATTCATGATTATCTCAAATTTCAAGAGTGGATTAAAAACGGTATCAGTTTATGCTATTTATTGATATGAATTTACTATAAATTAAAGTGATTTTTAATTTATTGTTAGACCGGTGTCTCATTTTAAATGAGCAAGTTTATGGGAAAAGGTATGAGTCTTTAATTATTTATAAATTTGAGAATACCTTTATATCCGGTGTTATACATCTTAGCGCTGTTGACAGCCCTGTCGTAATTAATAAAATCAATTTTCATTGTTTGGTCGACAATCACTTTATTTGTCTTTATATCAATCGGTGATTGCATTCTTCCGCGACATTTGTCGAACTCTTTCTCCCAATAATTCTCTCCTTTTCGGCCCCAATAAGTCCATAGGATATCTGAAATTAATAAATTAGCAAGATCTTTTTTTAATTGTCATTTACCCCCTGGAGATTTTTGAACCCTTCCTCTCGCAGAACAATTAAGTGAAATTACTGTTAAAATGAACAAGTTTAT
The DNA here is from genome assembly GCA_034700165.1 of Galumnidae sp. Gr-Ori-00277. Taxonomy (NCBI): domain Eukaryota; kingdom Metazoa; phylum Arthropoda; class Arachnida; order Sarcoptiformes; family Galumnidae; species Galumnidae sp. Gr-Ori-00277. The sequence continues at coordinate 1,225 of JAQIXI010000577.1, forward strand.
GATTATATAATTATTCAAATTCTTATTCTTTTAGATAATTATTGGAGTCCAGTATATTCTGTTCAAAGAATAGCTTTAAATTGAGTGAAAACAATGAATATGAGAAAATCTTCGCCGAAGATCTCTAATGAAGAGGAAGAGATCGAACAAAAGAAAGTCCAACCAAATGGAAATCTCACAGATTTGGACACTTATTTCTCAGAAGAGATTGTAATTCCCTCAACGGGTGACTATAACTTCAGTTGGCGTAAGTTATGGGCGTTTACAGGACCCGGTTTTCTAATGTCGATTGCATACCTGGACCCTGGTAATATCGAGTCAGACATGCAGGCGGGCGCTGCAGCTAAATATAGACTGCTATGGGTTTTGGTGGGCGCAACCATTATTGGACTCTTCCTCCAGAGATTGTCCGCTCGTTTGGGTGTCGTCACCGGAAAGCATTTGGCAGAGATCTGTTACCTACGGTATCCAAAAGTGCCCCGAATTATACTTTGGATTATGTCTGAAATCGCTATAATTGGGTCCGATATGCAGGAAGTAATCGGCACTGCAGTCGCCATTTATCTATTGTCTAATCGAGTGATACCACTCTATGGCGGGGTTTTGCTCACAATTTTAGACACCTTTACATTTCTTCTATTAGACAGATATGGTTTGAGAAAATTGGAGGCATTTTTCGGTTTCTTAATAACTATTATGGCTCTCACTTTCGGTTATGAATTCTTTAAAGTGAAACCAAACGCTCTCGAATTGGGAGAGGGAATAGTTATTCCCTATTGTAAAGACTGTTCCAATGACGCTGTTCTACAGGCAGTCGGTATAATTGGAGCCATAATAATGCCGCACAACCTCTACCTGCACTCAGCACTGGTTAAATCACGTAAAGTAGACCGAAAAATCAAAGAAGAAGTGAAAGACGCCAACCGTTATGTGTTTATCGAAGCAATTATGGCGTTAGGAATATCTCTACTCATAAACATTGCCGTCACTGCAGTCTTTGCTCACGAATTATTTGGTAAAACTAATGAGGAAGTGCTAAATATATGTGTGGCAGCAAAAGACTCGCGATTTGACATTAAGGGATGGGAAAACAACACCGAACCATTTGATACAGACTTGTATAAGGCTGGTATATACTTAGGCTGTTCATTCGGTGCCTTTGCTATGTATATCTGGGCGGTTGGCATCTTTGCCGCCGGACAGTCCTCAACTATGACTGGCACTTATTCGGGTCAGTTCGTTATGGAGGGTTTCCTTAACTTAAAGTGGGACCGTTGGAAAAGAGTTCTACTGACCCGAACTATCGCTATCGGACCGACACTTGCCGTTACATTGAGTTCAGACATCAATCATTTGACGGGAATGAATGACTATTTGAATGCTCTAATGAGCCTTCAGTTACCTTTCGCTCTGTTGCCGACCTTAACCTTCACGTCATCCCCGAAAGTGATGGGAAAGTTCACAAATGGACTGATTGTCAAAACGGTGTCAACTATAGTATCGATTGTTATAATTGCTATAAATATTTATTTTGTCTTAAATCTGGTTATGACTGAAGGTCAGGGAAAGACATACATCTATGTAATAGCGGTTCTGTACGGACTGTTTTACGCCACTTTTATCTTGTATTTAGTGACTTGTTTTACAGTTAGCCTTTTCTCATACAATTGGGTCATTAAATTAGGCAATTATTTTGAGGAAAACCCTTCTCATGAATATCAGTATATCGACAATACTATTGTCCCGACTGTAGTCCACACAAACACTAGACTTTGAATCCATTTCTCGTAATATTGTCGACAAAAGTCGTTGTATTGGATGTCCTTTTGATGTCTTGTATTCGAAGTGAGTCGACTTCAATACTCAGACAATACTCAGGAAATTCAAAGTTTTGCTAACTTTTCATATTTTTAATTAATTATTATATTTATTTTCTATTTTAAAGCTATTATTTTATTAAAATATACTAGTTTATATTTATTATATTAGTTTAAGGGAAGGCTATATTTATTTTATTAGTATTTACCAAGATTAAATTATTTAGAAAAAAATAAAATAAAATAAAATAACTGTTTATTTCTTACCAATTAGTAGAATAAATAAATTCATTTGAAAATGTTACTTGAGTCAATTTTATTTCAAAAAGACTCGGAGCAAATATAAAACTTTATGACATAAACGAAGAAATTCACACGAATTAAAAGATGGTTTGAATTTGACCATGTTTATTTATTCTAATGATTATTATAGTGATTATATTCTTTATATTCATTGAAAAGATTATATTCGTCTCATTCTATGAGAATCTCATTTGAAAAACGTTTAAAACAAATATTTTTACATTTTTTTAATCGATATTAAAAGTCATTCATAACGAGAATATTCTTTGCATTTAATGATCTCAAGTCACGGATTGGACACAAAACTCAACTAAATTTATGTAAAATTGGTTCTACTTATCATTAAATATGGTTTTATTTCGTAATTTAACTTGGTAAGATTAGAATAATTTTATTTCTCAATTTTTTTCGGTAAAAATCGATTAAAATAAGTATAAAATCAGTGTTTGAGATGATCTAGCACGTCTATGTTTATTCATACCATGGTTATTATGGAAATATTAGTTTTTACTCAGAATTGTTTTAATTTCAATTTAGATATCATTTGTTTTATTGATTTGTGAGTCAGTCTTGCATTTCATTCGAAGACATTTATCTCAGAATAAAATACTTTTTATTATTTTTATGGTTTTCTTCATTACATTTATCATTAGTTTTTCTCAATTAATCGCAACTGAATTCTCAGAAATTTGTTTTTTTGAACTTGACTTTGAAAGAATGTCCTTGGTCTTTTATTGCACAAACATTTTTCTCTAAAATATATTCTTTGTATAAATGTTCAAAATTTTTACAAATATCTTCTTTTTAACGAAACTATTTTTGGTTAAATAAATTTTGTTCTAAATTAAAAAGAAAACTAAACATGCTTATTTGACAAATAACACCTAGTACAAACTAAGACTCAATATTTGCGAATAATTTAAAACAAAATAAATATAATTTATAAAGTAAAATGACTCCATTAAAAAGGATAAACACTTGACCTAAAATCTAATTGTGCTATAAGTCAAGTACTTATCTTTTTTTTAATGAATCAAAAATCACAAATTTATCAAGTTCATTTAATAAAATGACTAAAGTCTAATTAAATAATTAATAATTTTAATGATAAAATTAAATTCATTAGATGTCGTAATTGATGTAACAATCAATGGATTAAAAGACATAGTTTATGGTCAGTAGTGTTGAAGAAGTGTAGGCCGCCATTGGAGCCATCATTGTTTTCAACCATACATTTCGGAAAAGCTTTTTGTAAATGTGTTTAAAGCTTTTGAATGTAAACGATGTCACCGTCACAGCCATTACCGCCTAAAGAGAACGCTTTGTTTAAGAAGATTTTGAAATGTTATGAACACAAACAATATAAAAATGGCCTCAAATTTGCGAAACAAATCCTTACGAATCCGAAGTTCACAGAACACGGCGAGACTCTCGCCATGAAAGGACTTACACTCAACTGTTTGGGTCGTAAAGAAGAGGCCTATGAGTACGTGAGGAGAGGTCTTCGTAATGATCTTCAGTCACACGTGTGTTGGCACGTCTATGGACTACTGCAGAGGTCTGACCATAAGTACGACGAAGCGATCAAATGCTACAGAAATGCCCTCAAATGGGATAAAGACAACATTCAGATACTCCGAGACCTGAGTCTTCTTCAGATTCAAATGCGAGATCTGGAGGGCTATCGCGACACCAGATATCAGTTGTTTGCTTTGAGGCCAACCCAAAGGGCCTCTTGGATTGGGTACGCAATGGCCTACCATTTACTCGAAGATCACGAGACGGCCAACAAAATACTGGAAGAGTTTCGCAAAACGAGTCAAACACAACAACAGAAAGCAATGCATAATCAGAACAACGTCTCCAACAACAATACCGGCGGTCAGTCCGGAAGGCTTTTCAACGAATTATACGAACAGTCGGAGCTCTTATTATATCAGGTTATGGTCTTAAAAGAGGCCAAACAATATTCCGAAGCTTTGAGTTATTTAGAGCGAAATGAATCAGAAATTTGTGATAAATTAGCGATTTATGAATACAAGAGTGAACTCCTTCTATGTTTGGGTCGACTAAAAGAGGCCAAAAAAGTTATCAAAGACCAACTGATTGGACGCAATCCAGAGAACGCCAATTATTACCATTTGTTAGAACGTGCGCTCGACCTGACCGTCAACTCAGACCAGGAAAACGAGAGAATAAAGTTATATTTGGACTTTCAGAGACAGTACCCCCGAAGTCAAATGCCGTTCCGTTTGCCACTGAATTTTGTCTCAAATCTCAATCTATTCAAAGACACGATTGACTTATATTTGAGGAAAAGTCTACGCAAAGGACAGCCGGCACTCTTCCGGGACATTAAATCGATTTATAACAACGAATTGGTGGGAAATCCATACAAAACCCGAGTTATTAACACTAAATGTTTGCCAAAAAAGATTGAAATAATTCAGGACTTAATGTTAAGTTATATTCAAAATCTGAAAACTTTGGACAGTTTCGACTCAGACGAGTCCTCCTGTGGTTCAGAGGCCACAACATGTCTTCTTTGGGTTTATTATTATTTAGCGCAACACTACGACTATCTTCAAGACTATACTCAGGCTATAAAGTATGTGGACATAGCACTGGCCCACACGCCTACACTCATTGAACTGTTTGTCATAAAAGCAAAGATTTATAAACATATTGGAAACATCGAGGAAGCGGTCAAATGTGTAGACGAAGCCCAGAGTTTAGATACCGCCGATCGTTATCTGAACTCAAAGTGCGCTAAATATCTTTTACGCGCCAATAGAGTGGCCGATGCAGAGGAGATGTGCTCTAAGTTTACGCGGGAGGGCGTATCCGCCAGTGAGAACTTAAACGAAATGCAATGCATGTGGTTTCAGACTGAGTCAGCCCTTTCTTATCAAAGACAAGAGAAATGGGGGGAATCGCTTAAGAAGTGTCACGAAATTGACAGACACTTCGCCGAAATAAATGAGGATCAGTTCGACTTTCATACATATTGTATGCGAAAGATGACACTCCGCTCATACATTGAACTCTTAAGACTTGAAGACATTCTTAAGTCGCATCCATTCTATTTCAAAGCGGCTCAGATTGCAATTGAAGTTTATCTTCGACTCTATGACAAACCTCTCGGCGATAACGAAGAACTCGAAGATAAGAATATAGCGAATATGTCGGCCTCAGAGCTCAAGAAATTAAGAAATAAACAAAGAAAGGCTAAACTCCGAGCAAACGCCGCCGCAGAGAAAGTGGCAGAAAATGAGAAACAGAGCCAACAAAATGACAAAAACTCCGAAAGTGTCAGTGAATTGCATCAGGAAAAGTTAGACCCGAGTAAATTAGAGCGACCCGAAGATCCATTGGCCGAAGCGATCAAATTTCTGACACCTCTTCAGATATTAGCAATGAAACGACTCAATACACATCTGTTAGCGTTTGAGATCTATTACAGGAAGAATAGGGTTATGCTTATGTTGCAGTCCCTTAAGCGGGCCATAAGACTAGACTCTAATCATCCTCTCCTTCAAAAACAATTGCTTTTATTCTTTAAGTTTGTCGAAGCAAATAAAGAACAGGTGAACGAATCGCTGACTAAAGTCTTGGACAGAGAAATGCCTAAACTTGTTCTCAGCGAAGAGAAGATATCTAAAGAACTCGAACTTAATTAATTTAATTAATTAATTAATTATATTCTTAATTAATTATTATTATTATTCTCTTAAAAAATTGTCTTATTTTTGTTGTCTTGTTTTGAATCTTTTCTTCGCTTATATTTCTCTTAAATTACTGAACGAATTGTTATTTAAATTAATTTCTTTTTTTTATCTATGAGTCGGCCAACAGTTTGAAAGTTTAAATACATTTTAGGATAAAAAACAAATGCCTTTTTATATACATATTTATTATTATTGTCTCTCTTTTTCTCTTTAAAACAAATTTGAAAAAAAAGGTTTTATTTACTAATCGATTAGAAAATAGTCTTTTGATTTATTAATTGTACAGAAATTTTTGCAATTAATAGCCAATCAAATTGTGAGCTCTTTCTATAAGATCTCAATTAACTAAAAGTGTTTTTTTCTCTCTTTATTTTAGACTTTATTTTTATTTAATAGTTTTAAAGGAATTGTTTTTTAAGAAAATTGTAATAATTTTTTGCTCATCTCTTGATATCAATAATTATTAAGTTATTCTGTTTTAACTGAACTGATCCCGAGTTTGTCACAAATCTTTTCTTAAGCCACAACCGTTTGACACAAGTTCTGAAGACAATTATTCTTCTAAAAGACCTGTTCTTTAAAGACTAACAACTCTTCATTACGACTATTGTTTGAACTCTAAATTCGTTTTTTAAATCAAATTATATTATATTACTATTAAATAATAATATTATTAATGCTTTGATACTCATATTTATACCAAAAAGAAGTGTTTTTTTAAATAAGAATTTTTTTAAAGTTTTTTAGACATTTCTTCGATTAGTTGTTTGTTTAGACCTGTTTTTTCTATTAATATCTTTTTAACGGAACAGTTTTCTTATACCTGTCCTCTAAAGTGATTGTTTCAGTTTGTTTTGTTTAGTGAATTTAATAAATTAAATGAGTTATTAAAGCGAATCATTATTTTTGTAGTTATTTTCAATGGATTTCTGTTGAGAAAAGTGTTATTTTTTAGGTCTTTTTGTTAGAATAATAGATGACTCGACTCGAGCCTAGCGTTGGCTCTTAAAAGCAATTTATTGCAGTTATTCTGTGCTATAATCTAGAGTTGAGCTCCAAATTATGTAATTTTCTGTTTAATGATTCATAAATAGTGATAAAGAAATGAAAGCTTTTTCTGTGGTTTTTATTATTTGATTTTTTTTTGTTTTATGAGTTATTTATTTGAAATTTTCTTTACTTTATTCCAGATTTTTTTTCTGAGTTTAAGGTCAGTTTTGGAACTTTTGTATAAAACTCTTGAATTTGTATTAGAAATGAATTTGAATAACAATTTTTAATCAAAAAATCTCTAAAAAAAAAGTTTAGATTTGATTCTTGTTTTCCAAGAATTTCATAAAAAGGAGTTTTGAAAAATTGATAGATTGGTCTCATATAAGGAATGGAAGGAAAAGAGGGATGACTACTGACAACAGACAAAGAAAAAAGTCATGCTCTTTGAACTGACTGTTCATAGAGTCAATCAGTTTGTAATTTAGTGTCGAACTGACACTTCTATCACCAAAAACAGAATAAAAGACACAAATAAAAGATCAAAGAATTTCTTTCATTTATTTTTTGCTATTTTATAGACTCTTTTAGAGAGTACTTCTCTCTCTTAGAGTAAAAGACGTTGTCGTGTCTGATGACTGTCAGAGACGAGTGTCTCAAATACCGGCAAAAAAAGTTAAATCTTTGTGTATATAAAACATTGATTGAGTCCAATGATAGACCATTTTTCACACATTATTTTTATTTTAGTTTTTATTCTTTCTTTTTGTGTCACTTCTTCAGGAGTCGATTCTTCTTCATGTGTGCAAATCGTGAGATTGTATATTCTCAAGAAATGGCTGCGCACAGACTGTTCCGTTCCTCTCATGGGATCAGATAATAAGAGTGAGTGAACAGAATGAAAAAGTTTAACGAATAGTCTGTAAGAGGATTGCATTGAATAGACAACAGTCCTCTCTATCCCCTCTCTATCTCTATTCCTCTCTATTTCCTGTAGAGTTTTGTATCTTTTCATAAGTTCTTCTCTTCTTTTTGCAAACAATTTGTACGGCATTTCCACTATTAAAGTATCAAAAATAATATAAAAATATAACAATAGATAAAAGACTTATTTTTTATTCATTGCTAACTCTCTTATTTTGAGTATTAATTTGCTATTTTCCAGAGCTATTCCTCTCTAAAGTATTCTTCTGTTGTTTGAATAAATATTTGTGATTTTATTGAAGACATTTTCTCTTCATTTAAATGATTACTCAAAGACTCGATTATAATCTTTTAATCAATTCTTTTGTGAAGTGATTATCAAATTTTTTGTCTTTATTTTAATGAAATTGAATGACAAAAAAGTTGTTAATAGAGTCAACTGTTTTCAACTGATTATATTCAGAGTCATCTAAGGCTGAGCACTACATAGAGAACACATGTATCTGCTCTCAGCTCATGCTCGACATATACCGATCGTATGCTGTGCTCATTCACTGTTCTGTTCGCCAAAAAAGATTTTCATCTCATATTGACTTTACTTTCGGTAATGCTTTTGGTTTAACAACATTTTACCGCAAAAGCACAGACTCTGCAAAACGATGTCAATTGAACTGTTGTTCGCATTTATAATAGAGTATACAATCACTTAATACCAGAACTGTTCTCAACCGAAGTGAAGGGCAAAAATAATTGCTTTAATTCAATTGAAACGCTCTCCTAATTAATCAAAGTATCACTTTTTTGGATATCATTGAGCGCTTGATTTACTACTTCAGGTAAGAGGGAATCCATTTGGATAATTACCATGATTAATTTGTTTAGAGTTCAAATCTATTTTCACTTTTTCTTTTAAAACGAGTTAATAATTTAAAGTGTTTTCCAAACTTTTCCTAAACTTATGTTTTTCTAAATTAGTTTTTGTTTTTTTGTCGACAATTTTTTCTTAGAATTTAATGAAATGTTATCTCAAACTGAAATCCATTCGATGCCTGTCTTTACCCTCTGTTTAAGTGTCTTCTCGTCTGCATTTCAATAAGAAAACGCTTCATCTGATCTTTGAGTTGTGTCGCCAACGACTTATCCGAATTATTCCAACACTTTTAGATGTGTGCATCTTTACGGATAAACTTATCTTAGCACTAGAATAAAAGATGACTGACACTTGATCTAGCTAGTTAGAATTTTAAATTTTAAGATACTTTGAATATAAACTCAATAATATTGAAAAGATGTAAACTTTAATGTCTTGGATAAGTGATACCAATGAACACATCCCTGTGTTTTGAAAGATTTGGTAACGCAATCACAGAATGAACTTTTGTTACAATATTGCACTTAATTAGGTTCATATATCAACTTGACTTTCAATACTATGGATGAGTTTCCTATTTCTTGAGTTCAGTGCACATACAGTGACTTAAGATTTAAAGTATTCCTAACCTTAAAAAGTGGAACAATATATGAAAATTGAGTTTTTTTTTTCTTAGAATATATTCTTCGAAAAAGAATTAAAATTTGAATAATTTATCGATAAAAAGGAAATTTGATTAATTGATTCACTTTTTTTGCAATTTTTTTTATGCATTCATTCAAAACGTTTTAAATAAAAGTGTTTAAGAATTAAGGCTTTAAAAGAAAGTCTTTTAAATATTCCAAAAGAAATGAATTGAAATTCAATATTTATCTCAATTTTTATTCTCGAGATAAATCCTATGATGAAATATTCATGTTCATATTCATAGTTGTAATCCATAACAAGTTTTGTTACATTGATTTCTGATGTTTTTATTCCACGAAATTATTATTTATTTAATAGAGTTTTATATATGTATTAGACTTTTGTCTGAATATTTGTCTTCTGATTCAATATTAGATATAATCTGGAGTTTCATTAGAGGAAACGCCACAAGTGTTATATGAAATCCCAGATTTAATAGTGTCGTGCAATAAGCGCATAGTTAGGGACCAGTGCTATGTATTTGAGGTCATTCCATATCTGTCTCTACGGATAAAATCGGAAACTAGTCTTTGCTATCAATGAGATGAATGTCGTGAGACATGTCTTTGTAAGCCTTTATTGGAAGGACAGTAACGAAGTATTGCCACTTCATATCTGACGGATCATACGATTAAACATTAGAGAAGCGCAGAAAGAGTTGACAATTTTATTCCTTCTCTGTGTCCGCTCGACTCTTGTATTGACTCAATATTTCAATAGTAGTTGAGATGCCTTTTGTCATAATATAGTGTTAGAGAAGAAAACAGTATTTAATGCTTTACTCAACCAATGAAATGGTTTCGCATTTGTTTGATATGTTTGCTATTCTGACGTTTTAATTATTTGAGAAGTTGTCAAAAATGTTTCGCTCAATACAAGAAACAGATGGTTCTATTGTCATACACTTCCAGATATGACACGAGATATTAGACACATCCAGACAGTAGAGAAAGTGTACTAACTCTTAGAACAGAGCCAATAGCGGCCGATGAGCGTAAGGATCAAACTTTGGATGAGTCTTACAATTATTTATTAAGCGATAAAAGAGAAGGAATTCCTCTTTAATATATTAACGAAAAACTTGATGTTTGCCATCTGTTTGTTTAGTAAATCATATTCTTTATTAATATACTATTCTCTCTCAAGTAATTGAAGTGTCAGACATTCCCAACGATAGCAAAATGAAAAACAAATTATCATTTTTATGAAAACAAATTTATAACTTTTGGTTTTCCTATTATTTAGACATAAATTGCATTTGAATTCACACATTTCTTATAATAATTTTAATAATAATAATAATAATAATAATAATAATAAAATTTGTTATTTGTTTGAACGAAAAAAAAATCAAAATTAAATTTTCATAAACCTATTCATAATTCTTGTAGTGTTGAGTAACTTTTTCTTAACGCTCAGAATAAGTTGAATCAATAACTTATTTTTTGGTTATGAATATGAGAAAAGTTATTTGATTTTTTCCATATAACTCATGTGAGAGAAGTGTAAGTCATTACGAGCTAATCGTCACCCGAGGCTTGTCTTCCATTTTTTTACACCTTTTTCTTGCTTTTCATCACATGTTTAGTGATTGACTCACTTTTCAAACGTTTATAAGTGATCGAAACCTTAACAAAAGAAAATTTTCTTCGCCTTTCATTCAATAACTAAACGCAAAAGAGATTGTTATTTGATATGACTATCGAAAAAGCCATTATATCCCAACTCATTATACCCTACTTTACATTATTTGCAAGAATAAAAAAAAGAGGAGACTCTGAATTGAATAGTATGCATAACTCGTTGCGATATCTCCCTGTCAGTGCTCTGACACCACAACTCCCTTCTCTTAAACTAAATGAACACAAAAATGCTTTAAAGAATATTCCATTATAAGCCGGGTTAGTTTGAGGTGCTATTTAAGCAAATTCTTCATAGATTGAATTTGCCTACAACTCAATGTTTCCTTTATTGCTCTCTCTCTCTCTCTCTCTCTCTCTCTCTCTCTCTCTCTCTCTCTCTCTCTCTCTCCATCTCTCTCTCCCTCTCTCTCGTAGTGTATTTTTCCATAACTTTCATTAAATTTTCAAGTATTGAATTGAGTGCTGAAATTCCTTTTGGCTGTTATTCTGTTTTTATTGATGCAAACAATATGAGAATTAGGGGTAAAGTAGTATTTCGTTGCTTTGAATGGATGATGAGCTCTGATGTGAAATAACCTTGATTGTTAAATTATGTTTCCCTAAATTGTTTAATGTTAGCACTAAATTGAATTATTCCTCCCTTTCCTCCTAATGAAAGGATTCTCATAGAATTTGTGGTCAGACTTGTATTGAAAGATTTGGAAAATCCCTCCCTCTGGCCATCAGTGATATCTCAATATATTAAAAGTTAGACAACGAAAGTATCAAACAGTGCTTAACTCATATATTGTGTTGTGTTGTTTAAACTGAAAGTGATATACTTTTATATCTATCCTATTATTTATAGCCCGAAGCTTTCGATAGTGTCTATCAATGGGTTTGTGCTAAACATTTATACCATAAACAGCACTGAATCAGAGAATATTCGTGTCTTTGGAGCGTATATAACCTCTTATATTGGGCTCAAAATAGGCCAATATATTAACGTATCGACGAGGCGTATGATATGCAGTGCTGTAGTGTATGAGCCCAGGCATCACATAAGGCTGGAATCGGCAAATTTCATCTCCTTTTTATGTTGAGTTAATTGCAATTCTCTCCGTCTTTCGTTTGAAGCTCTTTAAGCAACGGTTGACTGACGCTTAGTCTCAGCCCACTATCAAAGAGACATCCGATCCAACACTAAATGTTAGACCTGAGAGCTGTACAGGAAAGCATTGAAGTCTTGTAAGAAAGACCTTTCCTCTCCTTTTCTCATTTCAAACATGAATTGTAACGAAGAATGTAATGTTTAGCCTAACTTTCAATTGCATTCAATTCTCAATCTATTGGTCTGTGTTTTGCACTCAATTTTCTACCACTTGATAGTGTTCTTTGCCCTCCATTCGATTGTCAGTCCCTCTATTCAATACCTGTACTATTATTATTGAAGAGCACTGTTGCTCAGCTTGTTTTCCATACTCCCTGTAATTGTGAATCTTATCTCAAAAGTGTTGTTCGGATATCAAGTGATAGTGAAATGAAATACATTCGCTTCAGAAGTAGTCTTTACTTTAGGGCAAAGGAAAAACTCGGGAGTATTGAAGCAAAAAAATGAATGATTAAACTTAGAATACTTGCAATTATTGGACAGAATATGCGACCAAACATAACATTGTCTCTACTTTTGTATCTCTCTCTTGACATCAGAATATTTTTTTTGAATCAATGAATGAATGAATGAAAAAATAAAGTGTATATCAAATGAGATAATGTCTACCAAAATATAATATGAAATTTGGTTATTGTCTGCGTCGGAGACTTTCTATTCTGAGTCTAATTACTAATTAGACGGTTGAGTGAGTGACACAATTCTATATTATTTAAATATTAGATGTCATACAAACTGTGCGCACATATTATGACTCCTAATATATTAAATAATTATATTATAGTTTATATGAAAATATTCACTTCAGTTGACTACAACTCTTTTGACTCTTTTGCTTATTATTCATATCCTTATAGTTTGTATGTTTTATAATCTGTCCTTGCTACAATAACTTATTATCATTATTAGATTCTTTTTGCCGAATTGAGACAATAATTATATTATATCTGTTTTTAGCGATACTCTCAAAAACCTTTCGGTAATGAATTAATCCAATTAAAGGATAGTATAGTAATAAGTTTTAATTCAGTAGTTGTGGGAAAAGAAGTTCAGCCAAACAATAATTCTGTTCTCTAACTGATAGTAAAACTATTTTCACATTTCGTTCGTTGACTTTGTTTTTCAAACGAAAATATATTAATAAATCTTTGAATTTATTTATATAAAACTAAATATTTTGCCGTTTATTATATCCAAACCATTGTTTCCAAAATTTTATTTTTATTACTGGTTTTATACGTAAACAGTTATCTCTGATATTACAATCAGCTCTCTCTCTCTCTCTCTCTCTCTCTCTCTCTCTCTCTCTCTCTCTCTCTCTCTCTCTCTCTCTTTTTTCTCTCTCTCTCTCTCTTCTCTCTTCTCTCTCACTCACTCATTGTTTGCTATTTATTTGATAGGGTTTAGTCTCCTAGCAGATATAAAAATTGGGTTTTTATGTGTTTTTTGTTCTCCAGGATATTACTCATCATCAGAGTTAATGATTGACATGAGCTCGAGGACAGTCTGTAGTTGTCGGGCGTTTGTTCAGCAACTCTATGACTCGTCACTAATGAGATCCTCTAATATGGATATAACCTAACATTAAATCTCAAAGTCTTAAGTCTTTTGGTATTAAATATTTTTATTATCGTTTATTAAATTCAATATTTTTAGTGATTTTCAATAATTAGTTTTCGATTTATTTGATCTGAATCTGAGTTTTCTTTTTAAGACATAACTCTTAAAAGTTAATGCAATCGAAACAAGAAATGATGTAATTATCTCAGGGTTTAGACGTCTGGACCCAAATCGAAGCTCAAACTAAGTTTGTCTTTGATTACAACCATTATTTATCTCATCTTCTCTTAACTCAGACTTTTCTCTACCGATAAGTTTGACTTATTTTATATTAAATTACTCTAACATTTGATGTGAATTTCACAACAAATATTTGGTATTACTTGAAGTGAATCCATTTCTGTTACTTCAAATTTACTTCAAAATATAATATATGAACAGAAACATTTCAAAAAGCAAAAAAAAAATTATCAAGCTACATCTATAAACATAAATGCAAATTCTATTTAATGGCCATAAATATCTATTTTATTATATGAATCATAATCTAATCAAATTTATTTGGAGAGAGAGAGAGAGAGAGAGAGAGAGAGAGAGAGAGAGAGTTTCATTTTATATGAAAGTCGATTTAACTCAATTCAAAAAAGTTTTCTTTCAATAAATTTGATTAATTTTTATAAAAAATAATTTTTTATTGATTTTTTCGTTGAAAACTCAACTAATTTTGTTTTTTATGACTAAAATTTATTTAAGAGAATATGTTATACGAATAGAGATTTAATTGAAATCTTTATTTTATTTATTAATTTTAAAATTAATTGAATTATTAGTTATATTTATTTTATAGTTAAAAAGCAAAATAAATTGCTAGTTGAAAATATTGACTTTGAATGTTGACGTCAATTGATTCAAAAAGTCATTGAAGTAATTTCTAACGGATTGGTTTGTGAAACATAAATTAAAAGTCCTGGTTTGTCATTCAGGACAAGTTTTCTATTCATTTGATTTACGGACTGAAAGATTGAAAATCAAATAAAATTTCAGTCTATTTGTGATTCAATATAAGTAAAGAAATTTTTTATTTAACTTCGAATAAATGCATATTTGATATGCTCTGAGATATAAGGATATAATGGGAGGAAAGTGTTTACACAATTCACACAATTTTTGCTAAGAATGGCTTTGAATAAAGAGTGCAATAAATGTTTTATGTTATAAAAACCACTTGTGATGGCCTTTAATGCCATTTCTCACGAACTGAAAACCGTTTGAAAAAGTCGTTTAACGGCCTCTAAAACTACAACAAAAGCCACACATGTTTTGCAAAATTCAATTAGAAAAGAATGAAAATTTTCATCTTTGAAAATGGAAAAAACAATTTCCCCATAGAAAAAGTACCTTAATCTTTGAATATATGTTTAACTCTACATTTAGATTCTTGTAATTTTTTTAGAGTCAATTTTATAGAATAGAGTAAATTATATGCGATTAACAACAATTAGTCCCTTAATTCCAGGTTTAGTTTAAGTGTGAAAACCAGTTGAATGACTATAATTTTTTGGCGACTATTGATTTTACTCTGAGCTCTGCTCTTGGGATGAATTTTTAATAGTTTTTGAATTTCAAATTCTAAAAAAAAGAAAATTTGTTTTTCATCGCTTAAGAGATATAAAATACACGAAAATTCTTATATTTTTGTGATTCCTCTTAAAGTCTATTTTGAGCCCAAATGTTATCCTTTTTTAAATTTTTTAGTATTTTTTCGGTTATATTTTAGTAGAAATAGTTATTTATTTATCAGAAATGTTTGAAATGCTTAGTAATAAGCCATCTAAGTTTGCTTGATTATATTATAGCTCACTTTTTGAAACCTTAGAATAGTTTTGAATCGCCCTTAAGATAACATATGCTGAGCGGTCTTTTAGACCTAATAAATAAATTCATTTGTGGCACCGATTAAATGAAAATCTTAAAGACAGGAGTGGAGGGAATGAGTCAGTGAAGGGATATATGGAGAGAAAAGCATAGAATGAGTGCATACGAAAACTTCTTATTTAATCAATCGATCGTTAATTCAATTCATTTTCACTATTTCTCTCACTTTGGGAACAACAATAAAACAAATTTTCAGAGAAAAAGGGAGAGGGAGAGAGAGGGAGAGAGAGGGAGGGAGGGAGAGGGAGAGGGAGAGGGTGAGAGAGAGAGAGAGAGAGAGAGAGAGAGAGAGAGATGTAGTGATAGTCAGCAGAAATTATTTAATAAATTGAATTTGGTTTATGAGGAGTAAAACTGTAGATAAAACCAGTGGTTTATTGAGAGGAATGACTAAAATACAAGTTTTGATAAATGCATGGAATAAACGGAGAGAGTATTAAAAATAGTGTTTTTGGAAAATAGTGACTGACCTTAACATCAAATTAGTGTTTCCATTGTCTAATAGTTGCGATCCGAGATTACAGAGCAGTCACTCGTTTAGACGTTTAGTCGTCTACTTTATTCTGTGCTATTCTTCACTGTCTTTGATTCTCTTAACGAGACATGTCTTGTGTTTGAACTTTTGTTTCAAAATGTTTTTAATCAGATTTCACAGAAGAACAGATAGTTTTACTCTTTTATTATTAAGTCAATGGATGTCTGTCATTGAATGCCAGTCTTAACGAAGCACTCCATTAGCACACATACAACACATTAGGTCTTATTTGTCGAACAAAGGGATTTGATTTGTAATAAAGTCTGCCGTTTGTGTTGTTTGGCCAGAGTTTGGTCTAATGAATGCTAACATCAAATAAAATAAGGCCTCAAAAACACATTTTCTGTTACATTATTTAAAGTCAAGTGCAAGAGATGTGCTCTATATCAGAGTCAGAGCCAGAGACGACATTTATCTAAATATGCTGTGCTTTCATTGTTAATGAGGCCCAAAGGATGGATTAATTAAACGCATTATTAAAAGTGTTAAAATGAATCGTTTATTTCAGATTCAACTCTGGTTTGCGGTTCTCTTCTTTTCTCATATATTAACGCAATTTGTTTGAGAAGTTTTAGTGACGAAAAAATATCATTCATTTAATGAAATCTCTTTATTTCAATGCATTTCAATAGGAATTCAAGACATTTATCGGACTGTTTTGCGCACAATTTTTCTCTTAATTTAAAAACTCTTTGTTTTCATTCAACCAAACGTTGAGCTAAAACTATATTATAGTTTTAAATTCAAAATCAGTGAAGCAGTCAATGAATTCTCATTTTCTCTCTTTTCTCTCTCCAATAGTTTCTTATTATTCTTCGACCACTTCTTGCAAAGTATCACAAAAACTGTTGACTTGAGTTTTCGAGTGCTCTTTACTTTAAGTGTGTCTAAACAGAAATGATTCGCAACGAAGATATTGTCGAAGACTTTGTGCCAATAGAACAGTACTCAATGCATACCATTCCTAACAATAATGATAGCCATGGATTAGGAATCAATCATCAAATTCTAGACAATTGTAGTGAACAACAAAACTTTGAGAATATCGTAACGAATACAATGAGTGAAAGCCGTATCACTTCAATGGGTGTCCACGAAATCGGGTTTTACGGCTCCAGAAAGAAGTGCTTATATTTTTTCATTGCTTTGGTTACCGTCGCTGTGATTATTAATGCGGCGCTCACTCTATGGGTTCTCGCAGTACTCAGTTTTTCAATGGTAAGCTCCGGTTCATTCTTTTATCCCCAATAATGTGCAAAAATATAATTTGTCTAGATTACCTTGTCACATATTTCAGTTTGTCTTTTGTGTTATAATTAATTTTCTACTTTAAAATCGTTGACATAAATGTCAATAATTTATCTAGGTAGAATCCAGTATTATTACTTTTTAACAGATTTGATTAATTGGTGCAAGTTGAAATTTTTGAACAAATTCATTAAAGCAATCAATTTTTAAAAATGTTATTTCCCAAATTTCATCAATAAGTTGCTAGATGAAAAATAAAGCTAAGAATTTTACTATAAGACAATAGATTGCCCTTAAGTGACCTTGCTTAGTGAGCTTAACTAATTATTAATTGCCCCAAATTTTAATAATTTATTCATTTTAGTCTACCATAACTCTCTAATTAAATAAGCATGAGCAATAATTGGGTATTGAAGCAAGATTAATTTTCATTTGGCCAATAATCTCGGAATTAAAAAAAGTCTTTTTAGTCTCAATTGCTTTCAATCTTTTTTTGTTAAAGAATTCAAATTAGAGTTTAAGTAAAACTATTAATTTAGGCATTAATTGGATTATTAAAAATAAACTTATTTTGCATTAAATCGACTTTTATTAATAGTTTTGAATATTTCATTTAATAGGACGGCATCGGAAAGCTTAAGATACACTCAAATGGTTTACATTTGACTGGAGAGGCCTTCTTATTAAATAATGTCTATGCAAGTCATTTACGCTCAATAAAGGTTTCACTATTTATCAGTTTATCCTAATTTCCAAAATTCAATCTCAAACTCATTAATAATTTTTCTTTACATCAATTTATATTTTTATTATATCTAAACTTAAATATTGAAGAAAATGTCATTTTTAAAAACCAATACATAAAAAATTTCATTAAATTCATAATTTAATTATTATTAACTTTTCTTTTTATTATTGATTTTTATCTATTAAACTCCACTTTCATTTAATATCTCTCTCTCTCTCTCTCTCTCCTCATTAAATTTAATTCTATTCAACTTTTCTAATAGAATGAAATTTATAAATAATGAGCTAGCTAAAATAGGTGCACCTTATTATTTAATAAGCAGGGATGGCGAAAGGCTCAAGAAGTGCGAGGTCGTATTTTGGATCAAAAATTTTGGATATTTTTTGTAAATTTTTGTAATTTTTGCATTTATAAGAGAAAACACATAAAAACGACTTTTTATATGTATTATTAAAAATATTTTTCCAATTTTGAGAAAATCAGGAGACGACTCTCGTTTTTCGAGGGGTCAATTTGTTGAATTTTCTTAGGAGTTTTTCCAAAATTTTTCGTCTCAAGGAAGAATTTCCGGATTCCCCCCTTTGGCCATCCCTGTAATAAGAGTTATTTGGATAAAACAAAAACATATTAAGAGTATAAACAGAGTTAATGTTAAGCGAATAGAAATAAATTTCAATTAAGTGTTAAACTCCATATCATTAGGTTTTGAGCAAAGAATTAATGTATTCCTTTCGCCAATTTTTTTATTAACTTTTATGGATTACTTTTCATCAAACAATCAATAATAGAGATGCAATAAAAATAAATTGACATTGCTTCAATATTTTTCTTATCAAAAGACTTTCCAATATTTTTTATTGTACTTAACTTTTGACTTAAATATTAATATGGATTTCATTTTTATAAGCAGTCATTAGAATAATTTTTGGGAGACTTATATAAATGGCTCCCAATTGTAGTACTCATAGACTTTAACTAAATCTATGAATTGAAATACGATTCGAAAAGAAAGTCATATTCGAGAAAACAGAGGATTGAAATTTGTTTCTTCTCTTCAAAACTCAAATTTCACTCTTTTTAATGTCAGTAATGGAAGTCTATAACACCCACACAAAATATCTTGTTTATTTTAATGTAGGTTGAAAATTCTAATTGTTGCATGTGCATTGTTTATCATTACCAGGATCATAATTTAAGGATACGATCGGATACGAGTATAGAATTAAACGCCAGAAATATAACTAATTTAATAAAAAGTGATGTTTTGAGTCGACTATTTGTGGGCAACAGTCGAGTCAATGGTATCGCCAATCAGTTTGTTGTGCGAAGTCCTGACGGAAGACTAAAGTTCTTAGTGAGTGATAGCAATGTAGTCGTCGCTACCGATAAGCTCCGGGTTAACAGTAAGTCCTTTACGGCAAACAAAGAGACAAAAACTCCTTTCCTTTAAGTTTAAGTAAAATTGTTTTTCTTTTGTGTCCATATATTCTGTTATTCTTGAGTTTAGTCTCGAATAAATTGATTGCGTTTAAGATTGTCTTTACTCTGAATCTTGTTTTTGTCTTATGATCTGCAGACAGACATCTGATGCTAATCCCATGTCTTTTAATGGTTGTTCTCTTTGTTTTATTCTGATTTAGATGCGGCAGGTATTAGGTTTAATGGATCTATCCAAGTACCATTAGTACAATCAAATAGATTGGATGATGAGCTTAACGTTTTGTCGCCGACCAGAAGAATAAGAATAAAAGGACCGCAAAAAGTTCTTTTAAAATCCTCTTCCAGTGATTCAACTCTATTCGTATCCGCTGTTAATAATCTATATTTTAGGTCTAAAGAAAAAATGGTGAGCTCTCATATCTTATTGATCTTGCTTGATCA
>JAQIXI010000578.1:0-21243 GCA_034700165.1 Galumnidae sp. Gr-Ori-00277
CTCTCTCTCTCTCTCACTCTCTCTCTCTCTCTCTCTCTCTCTCTCTCCCTCTCTCTCTCCTCACTCTTTCCATTCATTTTCTTTGAATTATTCAGAATTCAGTAAATAACATAACAATGGTAGTAGCAGTATGAGTGCCAAGGGCATTTATTCTATGGAATCTTTCACCCAAATAAAAATTCCAATTATTTCGAGAACTATCTCTCAAAAGAGTCTTTTAAAGTTCAAAAATATAACAATTGAAAAAAGTTGTAAGATTATTATGGATTTTTATTTTACTTTTAGTTATTGTATTTGACCTAAAGTAACACTAACTATACAATTATATAATTGAGCAAGGTTAGTACATCTATTATTGAGCAATAGTTTAAGAAAACGTAAAGATTAGAAAAGGTATTATTATTTGAAACATTAGAAAGAATTCATCGCTCATTATATCGATTATAAAAAAATAAACTTTTTATGAAATCCCTTCGAAAACAAAGTAAAGTATAAATTCATTGAAAAGAATTGCTTTTAATCGTAGAGAAGAAAAAGAGATAATTCCTCCGACAGTAAAGGAATTCTTCCTAAAAACAAGAGTTGTCTCGCGATTCAACATCTTTTGTGATTCATTCTAACAGAAGAAGACATAACTTTCAAGAATAATATCATTCATGAGATCTCCAAAGGATTAGTAAAAGAACTCCAGTTTTATTCCACTACTGTTTGGTATGTCTTTGTTTTTTGAGCCCTTCAATCCTTAGGGATATTCACTTTTAATAGTGGCAAGGTTAGATTCCAATCATTTTAAAACTAGAAAATTATTTATTTGTTTTGTATATATTTTTTATTAAACTAAAAACTATTTAAAAGAATATGTTTTAATAAAATGAATTTTGGTTTTACGTACTGAATGAACGGTTAAACTGTTTTCATACAAAACAGTGTTTATAATTGAGATATTATTTTAACAAAACAATAGAAATACTTTAATAAAAGTAGAAAAATATAAATTATAGTCAAAACAAATAAATTAATTAAAAATATCAAATATACTGAACCTTCAAATTAAAGACTTTTAGGGTATAGACTCTACTATACTATACTTATATCATATTATAAACTCTATAATATAGAGTCTATGAAATATTTGAGCATTTGATAAACCAGTTAAATCAGATATGACTTAAACCAGTGATTATTAAAAATATAATATAAATAAATAATAAATAAAATTCGAATAATTTCTTCATTTAAAAGTTTGTGGTTTAAAAGTGAAGTTCAATTTGTTTTTTCGTATAAATTTATGTAAATTTAGTTTAATTTAATTTAAATTCAATGATTGTCTGAATTAAGTTTAGATAAAAAGGAGGAATAAAATTATTTTGATTATTTTCAAAATAATAAAATTGTTTTCATTCAGAAGCACCTATGAAACTGGATTTTAACCGGATATTTTTATTTATTATCTTGTTTTAATGATTTGTTTGAGCATGTTTATTTTGTAGAAATTTGTTAAATTAACTAATTATTTGCATTCATTACAACAACAAAAAAATTGTAGACCTATTGCTTGATTTTTGAAATCACCAAGATTTATTCTTATAGAAATTGGACTACAAGCCATTGGGTAAACCTCGAGCACAAACATTGAGGACAAACTACTCTCAAAAATAAAATCTCAAGAATTTCGAAGAAATAAATATTTGAAATAATTTTTTCTATTATTTTACTCCAAATAAGAGAAATGCGAACTATTTTTAAACACATATGACTTCTGTACAGAAGATGAGTGAAATCATTTGTTAAATAAACAGCTCTTCATAAAAAGCCAACAAAAGGCACAGAATATTCTGTAAAACAATAAACAGACTAATTGTTAGTGCAATTGAACGGATGCTTTCCGGGAAAATATCCAAACCAGTGCTATGGACCAAACAAATTGGCACAACACTACTGTTCCTTCAGTGGAGGGCCAAAGAAAAGCGGCGGTCAGTCTGTTCGCTGTGATTGTGTTTTATGTGGCGATTGTTTGCTTTATTATTGCGTGTATTATATGCTGTTGTGGTCAACGAAAAAGAAGGAATGGCTTCAACACAAATCACTCGCGAAATAGCAGTGCAAACACCAGAAGTGATCTCATTCAGACATAACTTATTACCATGTACAATCATCTATAATTTGCTATAAAAAAAAGTACAAAAACTCCTCTTTTTTCGTGAACGTCAGCAACAAATGTGAACTAAACTAAAGATTACTTAAAATTCAAAGGAATAGAAACTTAAAAAGCATTTAATAATAAATCTTAAAAAATCCATTTAGAATATCCTGGATCATTTGCTCAATGAGCTAGGAACATTTCTACATAGATTTCTACAGCATCTGCAGGTGAGTGATTGATTGCTAGATTCTATTTCCGAATTAGAAATGGTTTTCTTTAGTAAGAAATTTATATTCTGTAAGTTAAGTCTATTTCAAGTCTTAATATCTGTCAACAAATCTCCTTAAGTATAGTATTCTTTTCACTGAATTCACACTTCATTTCAAAACCAATTCTCAGAAGAACTTTGAAATGCTTTTAAGAATATTCTTTGGGAACCAATATTTCAATATTTTCTTTTTGATTGATATCGAAATATTTCCCAAATCTTTTCTAATATTATTTCCATCTAAAAGCATTTGCATCAAACCATTTTAGCCACCAAGGTAGTTTTGCTAACATTGCCTTTCCAGGTAATCATTACTACACCATATTTTTCAGTTGAGTAAGCAATAGATTTGAAGGTTTGAACCAAAAAATGTATTCCAAATAATTTAAGTTAAAACTTCAGATTCAAACTAATTAAAATTCTTTATATCTAAATAAGCAAGGTCTCTTTGGGATAACCAAGAATTTTTTAAAAGACGGTTTAACTCGCTCAATTTTTTTATTAGACCAACATTTATATAAATTTCCTATGGTAATTTATTATAATTCATATCTTATATTGTTTTTAAGCAAGCTCATTTTATTGATAGTATTAATATAAGTGGTTTATCACTTATTGGTTCAATTATTTTAAGTAAAAGTAAACATTAAAGCAAATTGAGCAAGGGAATAAGCAAGGAGTAGATTTAATGATATTTTAAACTAGGTCACTTATTGTTATATTCTATTGAATGAGTCGAAAGTTTTATAGATTAAATTTAAATTAATTTTATTTTTGAACACAAATAAACAGGAACTCAATTGAATCACTAACCTTGAACAATTTGGAGAAAGGCCCAGGGGAAATTTAAAGGATTAGACATATTTTCTATTTTTTAATTTTTTTCAAAAATTTAATACCATTAAACTATTCCCGGCTGACATATCATCACAAATAAAAGAGAGCTATGCGTGCTAGTTGTAAGTTAGATGTAAGTTAGATGAGCTTGGTCATATATATCAAACTGATAAGAACTGAAAAGAAAACTTCCATTCAGTCAAAGCTTTGAATATAAATTCAAAGAAAAAGAGATTTAGTTTTAAAGACAAAATCAATTTGTATTAAAAACAAATGCATTTATTTAAACCTCAAACCTTTTGTTAAAATAAATTTACTTTAAATTTAAATGGATATGTCTCTCACTAAATGTACATTAGATGAATATCTTGCACTATATTAATATAAATTGCTCTTGATAAGTGATAAATAAACATTAAATAACTAAAGACAAGTTTAATTCACTGAAAGAAAAAAAAGAGTATTTGAAAAGAGTTGTAATAATTGTTTTTTCTTTCCATAAATAATAAAAAATAAAGTCGAGAATAATTAGAAGAGAATAAAGAGTTTTGCAAATGTTAGGAAAGGTTAACAATAGTTAGCAAATGTACCGAACATTTGGCACACATTAACACTACATAAACACTACATTAAACACATCATAATATTAACGATTCTATCATTTTTCTAATCCATTAAAAGTCATTCAATCGATTTTAGGTCAAACATTAACGACACAAACATTTGATTGAAATCAAAATGAATTTAATAGAAATGTAAGAGCATTGCAAGAGTATTACTAGAGCATTGCAAGAGCATTCAATTTACTAATTGATGAAAGTCACAAGTGATTAAAATTTCAAGATAAAATGTTCAAGGCAGATTAATGAAAGAAAACTTTTTGCTTAAAATAATTTATTTATATATTAATTAATTGAAATTCAAGATTTAAAATCATAAATATGTATAATAATCTTGATCCTTTCTTTTACTATTAATTATTAAGTTTGCAAAGGTACAGTTTATGTTTAATTAACCTAGATATTTTAAAATTTAAAGAAATGGTAAATTTATTTAATTAACTGATATTAAATAGAATGACCTATAACTGGAATGTTGAAATTTGAACAAGTTAAACTAAATTAAGCTAAGCTCAAATAACATAATATAAGTGAAATTAATTTTGGATTTTATTATTGATTTTTAGGAAAATCTAATTAAAATTCAACGAATACTCCAATAAATTGTCACAAAAAGACTAAAAACTAATTGAAAATAAACTCTGAATTCAAATTTTTAAAAAAAAGTTTGGATTTCATTCAAATTAATTGAATAAAACAAATACTTATTTCGAAGATTTGATTGAAGAGCTCTCAAACACTTCATATAAAAGACATAAATTGCGAGAAAAAACACACAAATTCTGTGCTAAAAGAAGGAACGCCTGCATTCCTAATCTAAACAGATATGACAAACGGCTACTCGACTAACAGTCCAGTAATCTTAGGACTGGGAGTGTTGTTATGGCTTTACATAACAGTTCTGGCGATGTTTATATTGATATCGTTGTGCTGTTGTCTAAAGCGAAGTAAAACAGCGCCAGTCGTTCAACAGAACAGAAACTCAGAATTGAGTCCAACGGATAACAACTGTCATCACTCGCACTGTATTATACCCGACACAACTACCGATCAAATTTAAAAAGCCCTTAATAACTATGACTATGACTTTTAACTTTTAGAGGATTTACTTCGACTGGAATTCAGAATATTTTTCACAGAATATTCTGTTCTCAAATTCCAAACTCTAAATAAAGTTTATGTAAAACTACAGTCAAATCCTTATAAATAATGAATGAAAAGAGAAATTTATTAAAAAAAAATATTTTGAATTTTATATGAAAGGAAAGCCATTTATAAATATTGAATATTTATTGAAAATAACGTTTAACCAAGTTAAGTTTCAACTAACAAATATTGTCTTTTGTTTGCTTCTAAAGTATGCTATAATAAAGTGAAACTTACCTAGTTTATTTGTTGATTATATATAGAGTATTTTGTTGTTTCGATGTTTTCTTTGTGATAAAACAAACAAAAGGACTGTTTTTCTCGATTTTTATGACATTTTCTTTTCTTCAAATGTATTCATAAATTTTTAAAACAGTTTTAGTCTCAAATAAAAAGAAATAATTATTTAAAAACAAATTTTCTGTTAATTTTTTAACTCATTTTTATTCAAATTATACAACACTTTAATCACTAATTACTTTGTTTTATGTCTTAATTCAAGTGTAAAATAAATTAATTATTTTTCACAATATTTTTATGCATAAAATTATAGCACAAATCGCTATCAAAAGTTCAGTTCATTAAAGGGTCCTTTCAATCAGTACGTAATTAAATCCAACCAATAATTAACGAACATTCAATAAAACTACCTTGATCAATATGTCACTGTCATAATATAGAAAAAAGTAATTAAAATAAGCTCGAGATCTCATTCAACGACTCCAAAAAAAAGTTAACTTGCTAATTTCATACTGATTGAAGTGCCCAGTTCATTAATTGAAAAAATGTGGCAGGGAGAAAAACTTATAAAAATACCAAAAAAGAAAATATATTATACTGGGACATAAAACAATATATTAGAAAGTTAAAGCAGAGAATTAGCAAGGTAAAATTTGACAATAGGTGTTAAATCAGACCCAATATTAGAGACAGTTCTTAGAATTACAGGTTTAGACCAAAAAAAACAATTTTAATATTAAAACAAGAAATGAATTTTTCAAAACAATAGTACTTTTTTGCGACAAATTGTTTGTTAAAAGAAGACAACAAATATTCAATTCATAGCCTTTTATGTGACTAAACCTGACATTAAGAGCCGATAAAACTCTAAATCGATTCTGAAATAGTTTTACCCATTTTTTGTGTGGAATTCTTTCGCGAATGGATTCAGTCTCAAAGGGATGGGACTCTTCTTCTTATTTAATCAAAAAAAAAATATTGTGAGGAACTAATTCATCAAATTCTACACTAAAAGAGAGGGTCTTATAATTGAAAACATTGGCCCCATTTGGCAAAGAGTTATATTAAAACCAATTTTTTGTGTCCAAACACTAAGGGATGAGAGGAAAGCAAATAATAGATTTGAAACAATTTTCATAAATATTTAGTGAATTCTTTGAAAATATAACATAAAAAAAGAGCCGAAGTTTTTGTTTGTTTGAATGACTAGCGATCGGTTCAACACAACTGTATTTCTCTTCTATCGTTTGAATTAATGGCTTTACTTTTTCCT
This sequence comes from Galumnidae sp. Gr-Ori-00277, assembly GCA_034700165.1. NCBI lineage: Eukaryota > Metazoa > Arthropoda > Arachnida > Sarcoptiformes > Galumnidae > Galumnidae sp. Gr-Ori-00277. The sequence goes on from JAQIXI010000578.1 coordinate 6,528, forward strand.
TCAAAATCTAAAATTTTTTTAATAAATTTGTTTTATATTTTTATATTAGAATAAAACACTTATTCCTTATTCAAAAAAGTATTACAATAAGTATTCTGTTTTTGTTTATTCTTTTAGTAAAGAACAGAATAACCGAAAAATCGATTGAAATGCTTTCCACTCATCTCTTTAGCTATTATTCCATTACTTTTATTTTTGTTCATTTGATTTGAGATAAAACAAAGAATATCTTCACTTTTCTGTTACAACTATTGAGATATTAGTGAAAGAGAATCGCTTCTCTTAAGAGGAGGAAAGGGTGAAAATATTCAGTGAAATGGACGGGGATTTAGTATTCTATAGGATTTGATGAAAAGCAGGAAAATTATTAACGAACTGATTATCAACAAAAGTGTTAATTAAATAAAACAATTTTGAAACAAAACAGAGAACTCATTAAATAAGAGTTAAGAATAACATAAGAAAAGTGTTAAGAAATAAAAACCTTAATTAAGTTATTAAAAACAGAATCCAATTGAGTACTACTTTTGAGAAATAAATTAATATAAATATTAAAGAAAAATATTATTATTAAATACAAAACAATTATCAGAAAAAATAAGAGAAAAATTGTGTAATAAATGGATGGAATTCTATAGTGTTTTCTCATTAATAAAATAAAATACAAAATAATTTGTTTTACGAATAATTAGGTTTTCGGCCAAATCTTCGCCAAAAGAAGAGAAAAACAAAACTAATTAAAGGAATGATTTTGAGTTAAACACAATTCAGCGAAAGTAAAGAATCAGTCAATCATTCATTCATTGGGGAAATGAATATTTCAAATCATTTAAAAGAGTCGAGTAATTAGACAACAAAACTGAGTAAACAGATTTTAAAATTCAATTGATAATTGTTTTTATAAAACAATAGAATAAGAAATAAAAAAAACTTCTAATTTTTGGGAATTAATTAAAAATTTAATACTAATTATTAGAGAAATTGTCTCTACTATTGTCTCGACTCATTTGATGTGAGTTCTGACTTGTATGGGGTTTCGCTGCCTCTCTGATGGATGAAAGTGTCTTTGATAGCCAGGTGTTCTTCGACTCGTCGTTTTGGTGCCTTATCTGAACGATTTCTGTCTGAGCGGTATTCAACTGTAGGATCAGTTCCTAATCGATGGCAACAAATATTTAGAAAATTTTAAATTAAAACATTTTAACAATACTTTCGACTTAACACAAACAATGAATAATTGATGCGTTAATTATTTCATTGTTTATCAGAAGAGCACAGAATAAAAGATTCATAAATAATTAGTAAAGAAAAAGCCTTTTTTAAAGTGAATTAATTTCATAAAAATTATATTAAAATTTATAATAACTTTTGAAAAGTTTTAAACACAAAACTATTCTAATATTTCAGACTTTAAAAGCCTTTTTTCAAAATTGAATTTTTCCTCTGAATTACTGACAAATTGACTAAAATTTGAATTATAAGACAAAAATTCAATTTTAATAAAAATCCATATTTTCATAGATTAAACTCAATTCATATTCTGAGCCCATAATATATCAAAAAGGAGTGCATCAAATCCTAAAAGTCCTTCAAATGTAAAGTTTAGATTAAAAATTTGTATAACAATTCCCAAACCAATATATTTAGCACAGAATAAGAGCACCAGAAATAAAAAATTTATACTCAAAGCGACGATACTTTAATTAATTAATAATTGAAAATATATTTAAAACTATTGCAGCGAAACATAATTCTTCTGAAAACAAAATAAAAGAGTAAAGCAATCAATACCTCATTCCTGCACTCGGCCTCTACCAGAGCCACTTTGGCCTTAACCAACTCTGATTCTAAGTCATCGATTTTTTGTTGCAATTGATTGGCGCTGCCGTTTAATAAATTACTGGTTAAGGGATCGGTGCCATTGACTTCTTTGCTCGTGTTATTTAATTTTATGAGTTGTGCACATTTTTCACAGTTGCGAACCTTTTCTAATATATTTTCTAACGACTCTTTCGATGAATTTTGTTCGCTTTCGAACCTCGACTGCAATTGAGAACAGATTTGTTTATATTCTAATATTATTTTGGCGTTTCTTTGAATCTCGTGTTCAGCCCTTTCCAACTCTCGTCTACACATTTCCTGAAAAAGTTTTCACAAAATCATTAAATAAATTTAAATAAATTTTAATATAAGGACTGACTTTTAGACACTTGACCTCATCCTCCAACCGTTTCTTCTCTTCTTCGGCTTCGACGAGAAGACTGGTTGAGGTCAATAACTCTGAAGACAAGGCTTCGGCTTTGTCTTCAGTTTTGTCTAAATCTGCTCTCAGTTTAATTTTAGAGTTACAGGTAGTGAGCAATTCCTGCGCCAAATCATCATTTTCTTGTTCCAAACGCATAGAACTGTCCAAAAGACGTTTATTCTCTTTTTCGAGTCTATCGATTGGATTCTCAACTTTTGTCGACTCTTTCCATAATTGGTATTCTTTTTCATATTTCTTTAATTTCTATAAAATAAAACAAAAAAAATTCATTAATTCAATACAAAGACAACGATATTCTGTGACTCAATATCTGTGACACAGAATTGAAGCGAAGATAATAAATGACATAATATTCAATAAAAGGGTTGCCATCAAATCTAATAAAAGATCCATTTAGAGTAAAGATATGTTTACTGACCTTCAGTTTGATGGCAACGGCTGTTCTTAAAAGGAATTTCCCATTTTCTTCTGTTCGGAATTTTTTAGGCAAAGAAACGCGAAAATACTTTAGCACTCCTTCAAAGTCGAGCGCCAGTAAGTCTTTTTTGGAAATGGAGAGCAATGCGAGCGCCACCTGAAAAATTGTGTCCATTCTGTCCAATAAGAACAGATCAAGAATTGGAAAAACCACATGAAGTGGAAATTTAGCCGTAAAAAGTGTTAAAAACCATTGCGAGGCATACATATGAGCCTCAACTCCTATTAAGGGAAAGGAATTCATTAGAAAATTTGGTTAAAGAAAAGGCTATTTTCAAACCTAAGTCTGCAAAATGTGAGTATAGCTCAGGCATAAGACTATCCATTGCCCGCTCCAACTGATAAAATTTGCAGTGAAGTTCTTCGAAGCCATTCCTAAAAAGGTTTCTCAATCCGTAGTCATTCATAATTTTAGCCAAAACACAAAAAGCCTGTTCTTCAGGCATATGGAGAAGAAGAGCTGCGATTAAAAATGACAAACCCTGACAATAACCAATCTCTTTGTCAAAGTTTGAATAGGCTTTGCATAATTTGAAGAGCGAGTCCTGACCTAAAAACATGTGTCAATACTTTTCCATAAAATTTTTAAACAAACCTAAAGATCCGGACTCTTTGAAGAACTCGTGTGCGGGAAAAGTACGGTTAATGTCCCGTTCAATATATTTCTCATACGGTGACTCTCTTGTGATCAGCACTTTGTACTGTTCCATTAAATTTGTCTCGTCCTGACAACCGGCCAAAAGCTGCCACACTTCTCCTCGAAGTGCTTCTGGAATACCCTTTCTGACCAGTGTCTGCACTTGTCGTGGCCTTTGCGAGAGATTCTGATGCCATTTAATCAACAAATCAGACCAACCTTTACGTTACAAATAATTATATGAAAAGTTATTTAACTTTTAGTCAAAACCTAACAATAGTTGTTTGAATTAATCTCAAGTAAATACTGTTTAACACTTTGTGTTCACTCATTTACTCATAAAATTTGGTTAAAATCTTTATTTTTAATAATTTATAAAATGAGTGTAAACTAACCGTTGAGTTCGCTCTGAGAACACTCTTTACTGACAAATCCTGTACCACTTGGAAGAGGTTCGTCATTATCTTCACTGTCATCGTTTGTAGGGGTGGGTAAAGATGCAACTGAACTGCGATGACTTTCCAGTCGATCTCCGCCTTCACTTCTAAGACGAAGCGCCAGTTTATGTCTTTGATGGGAAAGTTGTGTCGCAGAAAAACATGAGATTACTTCAAAGCGAGAGTTGGGCTCTGAGTTCGCCATTTCCCTGAGTTGGACGTGAAACTGTTCCTGGAGTGGTTTGCCTTTACTCAGCGCCGGTAAATTAATCCAAAACTTATCGGCAGCAGAAGTATTGCTCATAATCTTAGCCTTTGCCTCATATATGAAGCGGACGGGCTCTCGAATGCCGGTCACCACTAAATCTATTGCTATTGTGAAGTAAACGCGAGTATCTCTGGCCGTCTCTGTATTAAGAACTTCAAAAAGAGGTTCCGTTGGATTCCAAGAACCAATTATTTGCCACTGAGTTACTGTCTTTCGGCTATTGTCTGCGGCCACTGAATTTCTTGTCATCGATAAGAGTCCGATAGGAATCATATCTGAATGCCTTATATTTCGACCTAAAAAAAACAATGAAATTCAAAATTAACCTAGAACTAGAATAAACCTGCAAATAAATATTGCATTCAATTGAATTTATTGTTTTAAGACGCGACTCATTCAACAAATTTATTCTGATTTCCAATGAAAGCGTCTTTTAATTATAATTAAATTACAGAATAAAAATTAAAATAAAAGTAAACATAAAAAGTTTAAAAATCATTATCTATCAAAAATTATGTTAAAATGTCCAAGATTATTAATCAATGTCCTTATATCACAACTTTTGCCAATATTTATATTCAATTGATTGAAAAATTTGATTCTAGTTAAAAATAGTGAATATTGATATGACGTCAGTTTAGTGTATCAATAGTTCTAGTTTATTCACTGTTCGGTTAAAGATCAAGGTTAAAAACTGATCTATTTATCTCTATTAATAACAGTAAAAATGGTTAAACAATTGTTTGGTTACCCCACTATTCAGATAAAGACTAAATAAATTATATTTAAAAATAATCATAAAATAATGATTTAACACAAAAATCATTTGAAATTTATATAACAATTTTGTGTCAAATCATTGGAAACATTAGGCAAGAGATCAATAGATAATTGATGGCAAACCTGGAGATAATAACATTCCGAAGCATTTCTCTATATTTAGGTTAACTCTCGATTGGTTGAGATCTTGGAATATAGCGATACATATCTTCTTCTCAGTGTTAGCCTTGAATTTAAAGCACTCCTTATCGCGGGGACAGACAGTTGTCTTTCCATCTAAAGAGTCCTCTTTTATTTCTAGACCCGATTCCATTATAACAGTTATGTCCTGATTAGTATTATTTGCCGGAACTCGTCTTCAAAACAAATTTTGATATTAATTTAATCAAAATCAAAGTCTGAGCCATACCTGAAGGCAAGACCAAAGGCATGAAGAATAGCTGCGACAACGTCTGGCGACTGACACCGAAATACATGGCATTGGATAACACCGGACTCGAAAGTGGAGCCGTGCGATGCCGTAAACGCAAAACAACTCTTTTCATTTGAGTCTTGTTTACCTCTCGCACAGAATATTATTCGCGAAATCGGGAACTGACCCATCAGTTTCTGTTTGTTTGTGTTTGACCTAAAAAAATGAATACATTTTAAGACAAATCAAACATAAAATTCAATAAATGTCTTACAAATCATTATCAGAGATATGTTCAGCACCGGTAACGCCGATCTCAAGCATTTCAACACATTCTTCGGGTGTTTTTGGCACAATAAGTGTGATCTCCATCGCAGAGGGACTATCATTAAGTACAGCCATATTTCGCTGTATTTCAGTCTCACTTCGGGGGGCATTAATGGCAGTACTGCCCAAATAAGTCACTCTTTCACGCAATGGTTGCGTTTTTTGTCCATTTGAGACAATTGACTGTTGAGGTGGAGCTAAGGAACTGCTTGAAGTCGAAGAGGAAGAGTCGACTATCGACTGTCCGTCGCTTTCATTAGCGCTGAGCTGACAGTTTTCATCGCTGTTGTTGTCGGCCACCATATGTGGTGCTGTTCCTGAAGAATAAGACATAGAATTAAATGTCAAATGAGATAACTTTAGTTCAAAACTCATCGAAAATAATTACAAAATGTTATGAAATAAAAAAACAAAAATAAACAAATCTTTGACTCATTTTTTGGCGAAAATTAGATAAATATTATCACAAATTTTATTGAGTCTTAGATTTGATTAAAAGACATTTAAAAGACAACTAAAAATCAGATAAAATACTAACCATTTTGTGTCTGATTTTCATTAGTTTTACTTATATTACAATTGATGTCATTATTTAGTAATTGATTTGTATTTTCATTATTTGTCTGAAAATTGTTTTGATTGCCGTCTGTTTCGATGACATTATGATTACCACTGTTTTCATCCATTTCTTAGGAGAAAAATCTGTTCGCTTATTATCCGTTTGAGGAAAAACTCAACTATCAAATTGATTACACCTGAGATAAATACACAAAATAATTAAATTAGTATAAAACGAGTCAATTGTTTTTTTCTTCACATTTTTTTCGTGTCATTCATTCAAAACACTGTTTTTCTCATCGACTCAGAGTTTAACTGTTTTTAACCGTTTTATGTAAATAACAAAATTATTTTCTGTTCATTTAATTTCTATTTTATTCAATGGATTTGTTCAACAAATAGTCGAATAGGTTTGTACTTCACTCGTGTATCATATGATGTAATACAGTCGGTGTCCGATTTTAGTGACAAATCCTATTTAATCCAATTAATCCAATTAAATGCTATTATTTTTGCTGACAATTTTATCTAGGCTTTATTCAGGGACAATTTTAATGAATGGCCCCAATCTAATCTAACCTAGATTATCAAAATAAAATGAAAATAAACCCAACAAAAGCGCACTACCTTGTTAATATCCTATTAAAAGAATCGATACAAACAGAAAATTTTGAACCAGCAGAATTAAAGTCATTAATTATATCTAAATAAAATGGGTGGAGTCATGTAAATGCAAATAATTTTACCTTTATACTCTTGTAAATAATGGCTTCATTAAGGATTATATGCATTAGAACTATGTAATCTTGTTAAATCTTTTGATAGGGGGCAATGTCCTTGTTCATTTTTTTATTACGATAATAACAAATTTAATTATCTTTTATTTCTTAACAGTTTTTTTTTCGATACAAAAATTCAATTTATGTGAAGAAAGGAATTGAAATAAAATAGAAATAAATAAAGGAATTAAAAACAATGGATCAATTAACCAAGGTAAATGTCTAGCAATAAGATAAGGAAAGGCATTAGAGGACAAAGTGTTGCCATAAAAACTTAATTAAAGGATTTATTTTTTAGTTAATTAGGAAATAGTATTGCTTTTGAAGTTTAGATGAATTTCCAAATGTTTTGCCGAAACTATTCGCCAGAATTTAGTCTAAATTCGTTAGAAATGGTCCGACAGTTCCCAAACGACGAGACCCGCACTCATAGCAGTACTTCGCAATAGTTGAGGGATATTTAGTGCCGCACTGGTGACAGAATTTCGGTAAAGAGTTATTACTGGTAGACGACGATCGGGAGCGGCCACCTTCTGAACCACTGCCATCTCTCGGCGGCGTATTTATGGAAGACCCGTCAGCACTGGAACCGCTGGTACTGCCCCGCGTCGTACTCTCACTTTTATTCTTATTATTCTGTTGGCCGTTCATTGAATTACCATTAATTTGATTATTATCGAGGATAGAGTTGGGTCTGTATTTTGTGCTTCCATTCAAATAAAGCTCTTCTATTCTGAACTTCAATTTTTCCAACTCTTCGTCCTGTGATATATGGTGTCCATTATAGTGTCCGTTTTGGTATTTAAGGTTATGTCCGTTGTAGCCGTTCTCAAGCTTTACCGGAGACATACCACCTGTTCTAACTCCGGGCACAGTTCGAGGTCCGCCAATATATGCCTCTGTTTTCTTGAGAAGTTCCTTCAAGTTTTCGTTTTTGATAAAATTGGTGTCACTTTTTGGATGATTCGGGAACTTCTCCTTAAACTTCATAATTGGTTCGGTCTGTTTCATGAGGTGTTCAATACTATCGGGCGATAAGTTCTTCGGTCGCGACAGAGAATTCATTCTTTGTTTATCAAATTTAGACTTCGTTGGAGGCGATGGCGTCGATGGTATCCGATTCTTGCGAACAATTTCTTTGTTGGGCGACGTCTTTGACAACTTTGTCAGGTCTGACGCCGAACCAAATGGGAGACTCTTTGGAGGTAATGGCTTTCCATTTGAAACAGTGCCCACTTTCCGATGATTGGGAGGCGTTGGCGGCTGAGAACGACTGCCACCACTCGGTTTAGACGGAGTTTTAACCGGAGTTATGGTCGTCTTTGGAGAAGAAGTCTTCTTTGGAGAAGAGGTTGTCTTTGGAGAAGAGATTGTCTTTGGAGAGTTTTTTGGTGTCGGCTTATACTAAGAGAAAGGCATAAAAAAAGAACAATAAGTAAGACATTTACTAATACAGTAGAATCTCCCAGATGTTTAGGGGGCAAATGCACAAAAATCTGTAAACAATTCAGAACGTCAACAACAGGGAACTTAAACCCCCTAACATTATAGGGTATAGCGGGTTCGCCAAACTATGATTAAGTATAAACACCAAGGGGTTATCAATGATAACTTATCATTGATAACTTATCAACAGTACAGAGAGTAACAACTCGGGAATTCTACTGTATTTTCAGTATTAAAGTGAGGAATAAAACTCTTTGTGAAAACTATTCATTAAGAAAATATTGTGGTCATTATCTCAATAATATTTCTTAATACTCTTGCAGAAAATTCAGTTAACTTGTAATGTTTTCAATTGTTTTGTTCGATCGTTCGGAACAGAAAAATCAATTGAATTATCATTTTTTATCCATTAATAAAATGATGCCTTACTTTGAGATCGAAAATGTTATAAAAACAATAAATACTAATATATTAGATGTGAATAAAATTACTACACATTTATAACTGAAAACTATTGTATTAAATCTATAAAATATTTATATACACGTATTGATAAATAAAAGAGAGATTACCAAGGTATTTGTTATGGAAATTAATATTTAGGCTAAAAAAAGAGCAAACAAATGTACCTAGTAAATAATTTGATTCGAATATTGATTAATTTCTATTTTTAACTTTATAAATTATGTCTATTTCTATCTTGGTAGTTTTGAAATTGAAATATTTTTCATATTGTGAAATAAGCATGATTATTTTTTTGATTTATTAACAGGGTGTAACTTATTAATACTGCCATTAAAATATCAAAGGTAATATTATCTAATAATGTCTATTTCTACTAGAATATTCTACCATGATTAAAATACTTGAAATATTCTTTTTATTCATAAAAAAAAGTCATCTTGTTTATACATATTCAAGAACATAAAATGTGTTCCAAATGTGATTAAAATCAATTCAAATGGGATTTCATTTAAAGAATTCCCACAAAAACTATTGAATCAAATCTTTCTTCTATTGATTAAAAGCATAAATATTTTATGCATTCATTGAAACCAAAACTCTTTTAATTAATTAATGTTTTGAAACCTATTATTACATATAATGGGACTAAAATAGTTAAAAAATCGATTTTCAAAGAATATAGTCTAGGCTAAACTTTCATTAATCAAAAATGATTGATGAAAAAACTTTCAAGATTAAGACTTATGGATTATTTTAGCTTGCTCCAATTCAAAACATTTCTGGAAATAATATAAAGAAATGTTTTGTTTTTTTTACTCTGAATATTGTTTTCCATTTAATGACTTTTCAACGGAAGGCTATAAAACTAAATGAAGTCAATAAAAGTATTAATAATTATTTTTTGCAAATATTTCTCGAAATCTTTTTATAATACTTTTTCTGTGAATATTAAGAAATAAATGAAATATTTGAAGACAAAAAAATAACTAGAATATATTGATTGTTGACTTTACCAGGATACATGTATTATTGCATGGTATCAAATATAAACTATTATAATTAGAATTAGAATATTTTTAAAAGTTTTGTAATAAACAAAACTATTAAATACATCTCTCAGTGAATAAATTTTGTAAAAAATTTTAAAATCGATTTTTTAAGCAAGGTTAATTTTTGATTTCAGAGTCAAAAAATACTTAATTCAAGAACATTTGGAAATATTATTTTGAATTATTAAACGATTCAATAATATTAATGACATTTTCTAACTTAAAAGCCATGAAATCATGAATTGAAGTAAAGTTTAGTCAATAATTTGTTATAATATAAGTCTAATAAATAAAACGCTTTTTTGCAATTTTACTAAAAGCGAAAGATATTCCGGGAAACACCTCTTTTGTTGGCTAATACAGAGCTTACCCTTTGGTTAATACATTTGTTAAATCAATGAAATAAATGTTGACTCACTTGAGTTCTGGCTTTCATTCTTTCCAAAGCCTTTGTATTGTTTGCACTCCGAGGAATGCGTGCCTTTTGTTCTTTACACCATTGGATGTGTCTGTCGGCCGCTTTGTCCGAGAAATTGCGACCACAAAATTGGCAGACAATATACCCGACGGGAACACGGGGTGAGCCATTAGTAATGGTGGGCTCTTCGACTTTTTCACCCCTCGCCTGTCGTACAGTTCTTAAAAATTCTTCGTGTTTTGCCCTCCAGTCTGATTGTTTTGGCTTTTCTTTGGTGGCAGTGGTCTGTCGCGAAGGTGGGGTCACTGGAAAACCATTTACTTCTTCTAAATCTGCCCTTTGTTTGTGTGAATCGAAGACTTTTCGCTTTTTCTGCGATTCTTTTGTTTTATTACAAATTTTTTGGTGTTTTTCCTAAAAAAAAATGGACACAAAAAATGAAAACTTCCCAAAACTAAAAACTATTCTCAAATAAATGATCACAAACTTATTCTGTCCTAAATATCGTACAATTATAGCCTTAGAATTATTAATCTAAAGGAAATTAAAACCAAAATTCTGTGCGTTTTTGGGGTTATTCTGCATTTGGATATCATTTCTCTTTAGAGTGCAATCAAAACAAAAAACACAATTAAATCAAACGTAAAACAAAAGTTCACTAATATTTGAGTGAAATATGAGTCAAAAACATTAGGAAAATATTAATTATTTCACAAAACTGTAAAGTGTTTAATATTAGGAACGCCAGCAAATTATGTGGAATTGTCCAGAAACAATTATATTCCCAAAGGTATTACTACCGGCTCATGACATACGGGCTCTACACTCATAAATCCTGTCATATAATGCCATCGCTTTTATTATATAACTCTTAATGAGTACCAATTTTTCCTCTTTTTTATATGACTACATAATTGAAAATAATTTAGATCAAATATCCTTGCTACAAATACCAGGAACAGAAAGTAACTAAAAATATGAATAGCCTATGAATAATCTATATTATTTATTAATATATAGTCTATATATTAAGATATAGACTATATATTAAGCCATTAGACCAAAGAAAATAAATGTCCCCAATATTTGTATATTAATTATAAATGAATATATTATTCATATTCTGTTTATATATAGTTATTATTCTGTGATTTTGTTTTGGCGTAAATATTCAACAATTATTTAAATTCCGTTGAATTTACTTAATTCTCAATAAATAATTTGCAAGTTTAACGAATTATAAATATTTCGTGTGGGTGTGCAAGGTAAATTTTATAGCTAATGACTCGCATTTCCAAGAAATGATATTTTATAAACAAAATCTATTGATTTGTAATACTTTCATAAATAAATACTACTTTTACTCAATTCTATTGGAATCTGATATTAATCAGGAAAAAAAGCACACGAGATAATGATTCTAGTTCATAAGAATATTCTAGCTCAATAGTTCATTATTATCTAGTAAAATCGATTTATTCAAATGAGACATTTGAAAAATATCTCTTTTCGTTACTCAATGTATTGATGTTTAGGCTTTTAAATTCATGGAAATACTATCTATTCTAGTAACCAAGGTCAATTCATAGAACTAATTGTTATACTCATCATATCTTCATTAAAAATGGATCGAATTATTGGGTAAAAAAAAGACATTTTCCACTCCAATACAAATTATAGTCTCAATATTATGAATAGAATTAATTGTGTAAATACAAAGAACTCAATGAAAAAAGAGCCTTGCTATCAAAGAAATTACCTAGCTTAATATCGAATTTTTTTTCTATGAATCAATGAAAAATCCAATGAATATTATTAACGAAAATCAATTACCCAGCACAAACTATTCATTTAAGTGATTGTAAACTATATAATTTTTGTGAAATAAGTATTGATTTCATTTAAATTGTAAATCAACAGAAATGTTGCAAGATTCAAAATCATTACTTTAATTAGAATGAAAGCAAGTTAAAATCTATGTTTGAATATAATGTTGCGACATTTCGTTTATCTTGCTACATTTATGAAAGGTAAACATTAGAAAACGGTGTTAAAAAAACCAAGTTCTTCTGAGAATTTTAAAAGTAAACATGGTAAAAAAAAGGTCAATATTAAAAGGAATTAATCTATCGATTAGTTGTAAACAGAAGAGACACGAAACGCAAGCAATTGAACTAGTAACAAGGTAAATTGGGGCTAAACAATCAGAATATCAATTGGTTGAATGACAGGTCATTCTGTGCGAAATCTATGTCTACTATTTATGAATTAATAATAAACACCAAATTATATAACATTTGTGTCATAAATAATTTATTTTGAATAACTCACCAGTCGTTCGGCTAAGAATTTTCTGCCGCACAGCACACAGGGAACTGTCTCTGCCGGCACAGGCTCTGGTATGTCCTCATTTGTTGTTGTATTGACTGGACTTTCAATTGAAGTCATTGTTCAAAATGAAAACAAGTTTTGACTTTCAAACAAAAAAAAAACAAAATCTCATTCAATATATAAGAATACCATTAATTATTCATTTGGATCAATACCTTAGTCATTCATTAAGGCTCACGTGTAAATGTCATTAACTTAACTTGGTATTTATATTTTTGAAAATTTAATATTAATTAAACAAAATTAAATAAGAGCTGACTTTCATTGGATTAAACAAATGACACGAATTCACAACACTTTAAGCATTAAATGCTATTAAAAACTGTAAATCATTTGAAATGCCGTTAAAATCAACACTAGTTTTATCATTAAATAGTATTTTGTAGACAAAGAATAAATGGATAAATGAACTGAAAAGCACTGGAAAACACTCTAATCATAGAAATGAGAAACTTTTTTCTGCTCGACTCTTATGTTTACGGTTAGCATTTGAATCGGTTTCCATAACGACATATAATAAGTTTAATAAGATTAATTTGGATTTATTGCTTATCAGCTAGCTAGTTTTATAATTCCGTTTATAATTTGAATGGAAAAACACCTGACACACACAAACACACACTCATTGTTCAAATGGTAAAACACTTTTTCAATTTAAAAGATTTAAATTTCTTTTGATTAAAGTTCTTATTCATAGACTAAGTTTGTGCAATTTTACCAAGTTTAATTTTATTTGTAAACTTTCCTCGATAATTTTGCAATGATTTTTGCTTAATATAAATTTGGAAAATTTACTTATTTTCGTCTATTAGTTGACCTTGCCTCAAAGTTGAAGATTTTGTGGAATAGTTTTGAAAGTTTAAAGAATATGCTGTGCAGTGAAACGCACTTTCGCTCATTTAAAAAGGCATAAGTAGTGACGACTAGAGGTTTAGTTAGAATATTATCAGAAAGTTTTAAAAATGATCTAGTTACTATTTTCTAGAATATTTGTTAATCAATTTCTAAGCTTTTTATTTATGATTTTGCATTGAATTAGAATTTTATTTTTGGCAAGATATATTTAATTACATGAGAATTATGTTGCATGCTACAATATTTATTGCTGAAATTGTATTGTCGTGGATCTCATTATTCTGTGTTGTATTGTATTGTAAGCAAAAACTATGAATTGATTAAAGAAATAAATGTTATTTTGAAGTGAATTCCACTAAAAATAAAATAAAAATATTTATTTCACAATATTTTGCTTTTAAATTGACTTCAAAATCAATTTATAGAAACAATTTTTATTTAATAATAATAATTAATATTATTATTAACGTTAGAGCAATGATTACATAACTCATTGAAACCATAAAACACATTCAAAAATAAATGGTTTAAAAGCTATAAAATTATTGTTATTTAATATAAAAACTTCTTATTTCGTACAGAATTTACATAAAAATTAATTAATTTTCTGTCGAAATGTAATTAAAAATGAAATGTAATCAAAATAAGACAATAATAATTTGAGCATGTACAATTCAAACTTTATATATTAAAATTATAAATTTGGACATATGTTTTATTTTAAAAGTTGATCAAGGTCCTAAATTATATTTTTAATTCTACATAATTTACTCAAACATTAATTATGAAACTCTTATATAAAAAATTATTGAACTTTTCTTATATAATATGTTATATAATATCAAAAAATAACACAAATTTTAATCAAAAATTTAGGTCCAAACTATTTATCGTTAAAATAACTAATCGCTGGAATTTAAACTCAAAATTAATTTTTTTTCCAAAAATTTTGAAATTATAATAACAAGGTCATAAAGATGTATAATTCAGTAATGAACATGTTAAACTATACTTGGTTCAACATGTATATTGAGAATTCATTAGAAAACATGATTTCATTATTAATAATATAAATAATACAGTAAATCACAAATGCTTTTCGCGTTATAACAAATACCTTTCGCGCGGACCTTATGTTTAACAAATGCCTT
>JAQIXI010000579.1:0-21239 GCA_034700165.1 Galumnidae sp. Gr-Ori-00277
TGTTGTCCTCTATCAAATGCGCATAAAAAATCCCGGGTGCAAGCTGACCTTTTAGAAGCAGAGGGATTGCCATCCTATTTAAAACTTCATGTTATTCATAGGGAATATGTAACCTTGGTCAAAATGTAAATGATTGCACAAACGTTTATTCTGAGAATCATTTGGAAAATTCTTCACCAAATTATTACATTTTCAATATGGCTGAAAATAACCTAGTAGAGATTCGTCGATTTGGGTCAAACATTTTACTTGTCGTCAATAATAAAGTGGAAAATCCTTTTCTTTTCAATTTTATTGGTTTCGAGGATGGATTAACCAAGGTAGGTAGATTAGAGTCCTACAATTCTCTTTCCACTTATAATGCTGAGGAAAAATGGCGAATCGACGAACATGGTAACTCTGGTGAGACCAGTGCTGTTCTATCAATTAATTAATAAGTCATTACTAAACTATAGGTTATTATGTGATTCGTTCTAATTATGCAAACTATACCCTTGGTGCTAAACAATTCACAGATAAAACTAAAGAATATATCGGATTTGGTTTATATAAACAAATAGAGCTCAACAATAATATTGATGAAAGGTTCTTGTTTAAAATGGACTTGGTCAATTACACAGTTAATGCCGAACTCTATTCAATTGAATTCGATAAAAGCCTTTCAGATATCGTAACCCTAACTAAGAAAAAGATTAGTCTAATCGATACGGCGGTCATCACAAACAACTCTCCCGCAACTTTGACTCATGAGGTGACCCACTCTAAAGAGTTGACTGAAACCTATTCCACGTCCTATGGAACCGCTCAGGAGTTTATGAATTCATTTACTAACATTAAAGATATTGGAACTAGTTCAACCGACTCAAAGTAATTTCAAAATTGTCTATTATAATTGTACCAGTGTAAATTATTTATATAAAATGTTTGAGATCATGAATTTAACCTAGGTCAACTTCCAAGTCATTCACTGAGTCTTCAACGGAAGCCATATCCAGACAATTGTCACAATCGATATCAACAATGGATTCGACGACAGATGAGAAGCACTCTTCACATACCAATGAGGTCGGAGTCCAGACAGGATTCTCTGCTTTTGGTTTTTCTGTTTCTGCCAGTTATAGTCACAGCTCTACCGAAGGCTCTTCCCAATCGAAAACTCATTCCACAACAAATGAGCAGGTAACAATTATTTTTATTAATAAAGTTATTATAACTAGCTAGGACATTCCATTGTAATTCTATGTTTAACAGTCAAACTCAGAAACAAAGAGTAGGGAAACGTCTCGACAACAACAACAGAGTAATGACATCTCTCAGAGTCAGTCAATAGATAGTCGAACTTCTAAACAAAAAACCAATCAGGACAGTATCACATCTGATCAAAGAAGTGAGCAAGGTGGTTCAAAACGTAAAACATATATAATTAATAAGGTAGTAAATGTACCTGCTTACTCTGCTGTCAAGATCTCTTCGTACGCCAATTGGGTCGATGACCTCTCCATCGGCTTTAAACTAATACTAAAATTTTCAGTCAACTCTATTAGACGTTCAACAAATGGTTTGGGCACAAACTCAGGCCGTACTCTCGACGCTAACTTTGTTGAATACATATTGAAAGAGCAAAAGTTCCCTGGTCATATTCTTAATGAAAAAGGTCCGGATTATATTTATGGTCAAATTAGCGGAAACATGAGAGCCTCAGTCGGTTTGGAATCAGTTTTTAGCGCAAAAGAGATGAAATTATTTAATTCAAATGTTGTTAATTTATCAATGTAATAACTATGACCATGTTCATAAAAATGATTAATTATTAAATGTATAAATTAAATCATTTTAATTATTACTATACTTTTTGAAAGCATTTGAATTCAATTTTGATGTCTTTTTTCATTAGAAAAATCAATTTTAAATTTTAATTAATTAATATTACTTAATATAATATTGAAATTCTTTATTTCAATTTAATTCAATTGTTTATAAAAATTCATTCAATTCTTGAAATATTGACGTAATTTATGAACGAATTCTTACAAATTATTATGTAATGATTTTCATTGAAGTTTTCAAAACAAAAATATTCAAAAGTTGAGTCTTTCATCAAATTATAATTAACTCAAATTGTAATAAACAATTAGAGTTAACCATCAAAATTAATGTCACAAAATTATATGTTATCCGACAATAATGAATACTTTCAGTGATTAATGGATTAATTTTCAATTCTAATTATTTTTACTTTTTTGTGTTAATAAGTTTTGTCTCGACTTTTGTTTTATTTTGAAGTTATTTCTGTTTTTGTATTTTTTTTGTGGAAAATTTTTGAAAATATGATAATATTTTTGTTAAATTTTTTACAAAATGTAAGTTTACTTCTGATATAAGTTTAGTTGTTTTCATTTATTAACATTTAATCCTTAGTTTTAAATTTATTAATCTTTGAATTCACTTAAAAATGTCATTAGAAATAATGAAACAACCAAGGTTATATTAAAACATTGCTTTCAATTTACCCAATAATTCTAATTCTAATAATTCTTTGAACTCAAATAACTTTGTCTGGTATTTATCAAACTTTTTGAGATAAAAAAATGTAAGTTGATCAAGGGCGGTTCAAGGTCAAATAATTTATTGTAAATATTCTTCAATTTGTTGAAAAAAGTTGAAAATTTTTTATATATAAAGTATATGAGCTTGGTAATTTTAATATTCTTATTTTCTAAATTTTATAGTTTGGTAATATTGGTTCTACTTTCTAATAATTACCTTGGTAATCAGAGAAACAAAAAATTCCATCAATAAATAAAACATTTGTATTAATTAAATATAACCCAATTTTTCATAACTGACTGTTATATCGGTTTTAAATCTAATCTAATGTTATGTAACAAATGATTTAAGTATTAATTAAATTGTTGCGAAGTCATCTTTATTTAAATTGAGATTAAATGAGTTGACAACCATTTTATCAGAAAGGGTTCAAAAATGAATTATTTTCAAAAAACTTTAGATAATTTTTATTAAGAGAAGAGGAAGTGCTAGGTGATTCTTATCAAATTATGATAAACTAATAAAATGATCGACAATGTGATTTAGAATAGTGACCTTGATGATCATCTCTGAATTAGAAACTAAGCAATAGTTGAAAAAAGTCGGAATTTCACTGAAAAGTTGTTAATTACACAAAAGTAAAGGAAAACAGACAAAAGCCCTGAATTTCCGCCTCTTTTTTGTACCCCAAAGACATTTAAAGAATTAATGAGTTTTCATGAATTAGTCCTAACCTTCAGAATATTATTACTAAATGGAAGTCATATAATAATAGGTTTTCCTATCATATATTGTTGCAAGGATATCAATCCTTACAAGTTTATATATGAATTTGCTATCATTTGTTATTTCAATTGCAATTTGTTCTATTCCTGAATATACACATTTGTTAATAATTTTGTTTTAAATAAATATTAGCTTGATCAATATTTAGACTTGTGATGCATTTGTCATTTTGATGGGTGATATCACCAAAAATTATTTGAATCGTGAATTTATAGCCTTATTTGTAATAAAAGTCTGAAATGAAAAAAAATTGCAATAAATTTATCGATCGTTTGGTTTATGAATGAAAACATTAGTGGATATAAAGCACTGAATTTCAAAACATTATTTCAATTTGTTTTTTATGAAAATTTTCTCAAAAATGGTTTTTCTTAGAAAACTTCGATTTATTTTGTGTGAAGAAATCGTCGCCCAATGCAGTCATCCGACGACAAAGGGGTGGACTCCACCCCCGAGTCCTCATCTCTGACTTCTATTCGTGTTCGTAGAGGTAACGGACTATTGCGACAAATCACAAACCGGTTTCGTACGGCCGCACATTTGTCCAGAGCCCGCAGAGCCGAGAATCTGACGGAACCCACAATAAATCTAGTGGTGGACGAACACGAACTATACGTCAAGAGAAGTAATTCCCGATTAAATCAAGAAAATCGTTCCACAAATCAAAGTACTAATATGTCATTCAATACGGGTCTTAACGCTAATAATACCGGTTCCCAAACAACGGGTCCACTTCTTAACCATCAGATGAGCCATAATTCACAGTTTAACGATAATATCTGGTCTGACAATCGTTATATCATAAGTCACGGAAAAATTCATTTTTGGAAAAATTACTCCTATGGAGAGGTAAATCTCAGTTTGTCATTTCACTAAGTGGTGAGAGTGTCCTCCCTGTGCTCTTTTATTGCCTGTTTATATTGTCATCTCATTTATTATTTATTGTTTATTTGCAGTTAATGTCATAAATTAGTAAAAAGAAATTCTTTGATTTTGAGATAATTTACGAAAACTTTTAAATTAATGTTAAAAATATAAGAGTTTTAAATTGTTTTTCTTTTGTTGTACTTTAGGGCCATCCATATATCAAAGTTAGTCATGACGTCCACATTGAAGACATCGCTTACATAATGCACAGGAAGTGGAAAATGGAAAGTCCGAGGATTGTGGCTCTTATTATCTCAAATGTGTCATCACTTCACGATTGGACTAATTCTCGACAGATAACTGCCTTCAAGAAAGGCTTAATTAAGGTCTATTCGAAAACTATTGTCTATTCTATTGTCTAATATTGTGATGACTGATAGGCCGCCAACTCTACAAATATGTGGATTTTCACAAATGGTATTAATATCGGCGCTCCGCGACTAATCGGTGACGCAGTTTATAATGAAATACAAGAGACAAAGGCCTACCGCTCCAATTCCAGCCAAACTACTAATCTAAATGTTGTGGGTATTATGAGAGAAGACCACCTCAGATATGGCGAGTCTATTGAATCGGTAATTCAGTTATATTCAGCCAAGTTCTTATCGTAAAACACATTAAATGAATTTTTATCCAAATGATTGATCCATTTTTATGCTGTTCATAGGATAGAGTAGAACTGCATAACGAAGGAAATATACCCGAAGAGGAAAAGTTTGAACTGAATGAGAATCACTCGCATTATATCATCGTTAGAGACAATACAGTCTCAAAGACTGGCATTAATTTGTTTGCCTTAAGAATAATACAATACTTATCAACAGTCGGCGGTAGATCTGAATTTGCTTCTGATGTGAGCGATAGCACAGGTATGACTTAACTCATTTGATCCATAAATATAAATAATTTCCTTTTGCTTTCAGGACGTTTGAGTCCGGAAGATCCACAAATAGACTTGTGCTCATTAACTAATATGGAGATACCAGTCGTCTCAATTGTAATTCAGGGTGGATATGACTGTGCCCGACTTGTTTTAGATCATTTAAAAAAGCGAAATCCAGTGGTTATTCTCCGGGGTAGTGGAGGACTGGCTGATTTATTGGCATTTGCTTTCTTAGAGATGCAGCAGAAGTGTAGAGATTTGGTGAATGCCTGGGACGCAGAATTTGTTGAGTCTTTCCTTAAACCGGAGCTGAGCAACAAAATTGTGAATCGCTTTCCAAAGCTTAGAGACAATACATTGGCCCGGAATATATTTAGAGACAGAATTCTGGAGTGCGTCAGACTCTCTAAACAGTCCGGACGGGTATACCTGAGTGTTCTTAATATGCATAACTCTTCCTGTAATTTGGAAAATCTCTCGGAATATCTACTTATGGCACTTTTCAAGTCTCAACATGCAGAGAAAACACAAGCACCTAATACAGAACTTCTACTAAAAGACCTTTACCTCACTCTTGACTGGAACTGTCCTCACGTCGCCAAAAATGAGGTCAAACTCTTTTTAAGTCTAAACTATAATTAGTTTTTAAATTTAATTTAAAGTATAAATGGAAAGGGATTTAAGTTTTTCTTAAAAATGTGTTTAAGGATATATCTCTTTGTTCAGGTTATAAGCCGTGACCCAACTTGTGTTATAAAGTTGGAGAAACCCATGTTTGAGGCGGCACTGACCCGCCAGAACCGGGAAGAGTTTGTCGACCTATTCCTCACTCATGGCTTTCGTTTACACAAGTTTTTGACACCAAAACGTCTTCGAAATCTATTTAAACGTATTCATAACCAGGAATTCTTCCGCTCTGTCTGTTGGGAGGGTGTGTTAGGACACTCATATGGCAGTAAACTCAATAAGGACTTCATCGACATAGACCTAAATTGGTTGATTGAGTCCTGTACTGATCTACAAAAGTTTGTCTCCACTCAAACCCTTTACCTCAATGTCATGGGTTTGTATCCAACGGACGCGGCATCAGCTGAAAGGAAAGCACTTACATTACTGACGATGTGGGCCGTCTTCGCTAACAGACAGAAACTGGCCAAGGTGCTCTGGAAACACAGCGATCAACCCATTCATTTGGGTCAGTTCTCAAACTAATTTCAATAACCTGGTTAATTTTGTTTTGTGTCTAAAGGTTTAATCATTTCAATGATGTTGGAAAGGCTTTCCTGGTATGTCGGAGAACACAATCTCAAGACAGAACTCAAAGATCCCTCCAAATTATTTGCCGACTATGCAATCGGTGTACTGGACCTGTGCTTCTCTCAGGACGAGACCAGAGCTAATGATGTGTTGAGTGAAGACTCTCCCGATTTGAATTATAAGACAGCCGTCGATATCGCGGCCAATGCTCGGCTCAGGGGGTTTCTTGCACATCCCTGTTGTCAGAAATGGCTGACTAACACATTCCTGGGCAACATTCGTCTCAGGGAAATGAGTTGGGGTTTCATAACTATTCCCCCCTCTCTTAAGATATTGTTGTCGGCGCTCTTCATATTTCCGATGTATATTTGGGTTCGTTTTAGGAAAGAATCGAAAACTATTTTACAGTACGACAAGACTGAAGAACAGGAGGACGAAAGGGATGCAGAGAATGAAGAACAGCAATTAATTGCCAATGAACCTCGAGCCTCTGAACTTGGTATTAGTAGCTCTAATTTTGCGCAGAATATACTGCCCGCAGGTGTCGGGGATACCATTGAGAATGTATTTATTACAAAACCGGCAGAAATGATGTCCAAAAACATCGATTTGGTTACAAAACAGGGAAAGTATTACACCACTGTTATTAGACAACGGGAACTACTAATCAGACGACAACCGCCACTCTGGACAATGATTTACGAGATGTGGAATGCACCCATCACTAAATTCTGGACATTTCAGTTGTTTTACATCAGTTATTTGGGTATTGAATTGTTTTTGAAAATTTTCTTATTCTGTGTCACAAAACACTTAATTTTTGTTAAATTTATTAATATTTTTATTTCTTTTTTTATTTTAATAGTTTTGTTAAGAATTTAAGTTCAGAGTATATAACGAGAGATAATATATTTTAAAATTTAAGTATAACTTAAGTATAACTTATTTTTATTTTATTTGAGGTCTTTTCTAAACAGCATTTCATTGATTACTGAATGGACTGAATGTTGACTTTAACTTTAAAATAGTATATTTTAAAGAAATATCGCTTTAAATAAAATTATTAAATTGTTTGAAATGGTTTTCATTGACAGCAATATTTAGTTTAGCCGTTGCGATGCCTGGTTGTGGTGAATATTACCTCGATCTCACTGTTTGTGTTTGGACGGGTATGTCTTCTAATAAATTCTAATCTTAATTTGTTTAATGTCTGTTCCAAAACAGCACTAATTCTTGTGGAATACATACGACGAACACTAATTCTGTACCGAAAGTATACATCGGTTCCGATGGTATTCAAATGTATGGAAATCGTAGCGATCGTTACTTTTGTAGTGATCTATACCTCTGGCCGTGTATTCAATCGCCATATTTTCTCTGCCTATACAATGAAAGTGCTTTTATCGGTCGGTTTGTTATACTTCTATTATCGGTTATTTGCCGTTCATTTGCCGATTAGCCCTACTTTGGGTCCACTCCTGTATCGGCTCAGACTAATGATTACCGTCGACTTCGTTAACTTTATGCGAATGGCATTACTCGTCATTTGCAGTTCTGGTGTTATTATTCATGCCATCACTTTTCCGAATACACCTCTGAATCTGTCGGTCTTCAGATATGCCTTCCATAAGGCGTTCTTCACTTTGTTTGTGACCCCTGACAGCGATCTTAAGGGTGAGTCACAAATCCTTATTAACTAATTCTGTAAACATTAGAGGAAATGATATTTTCAAAGTTTAATACCATTTGAAATTTCTTGCAAAAGTGTTCACATACTTACAATGATCTTGCACTTATTTATTTTGCCCCTAGTTTAGTTTATGTTAAAGCTTATGTTATTTTAATATAAGCTTTATAACTTAATAATCATGGTGTCGTTGTTATTACCTTACTCATATTACATGTAATGATTTATCAATATTTTATTATGAGGTAATCATATGATTTAAACTATATAGTTTAAACTATTAAAGGATCTAGATAATTGAAATTACAAAACTGAGAGTTTTGTTGGTTATGTCTATAAGTTTAAGATTAGATTTTAGATGTTTTTTACTTTAATACTATCTTTTGGTAAAACGATTGCATCGAAAGTTAATCAAACATTAGTTTTAATGAGTTATTGAGAGTAAACGTCGTACTCGTGATTTCAATTTGTAATTTCCATCCTTTCATATATAATTGGATTCATTAATATATTTAGAATAACTTCTTTTCAATAAAATCTTTTCATTTGCTTTATTTAGAAGAGTTACCCTAATATTATAGTGAGGTTGTATTGAATCAAAAACTTAACTAAAATATAAAGTTTTTAATTTGACTTAAAGTGAGATACATATCATTTCTATAATAATTAATATTAAATAATAAGATCTTAAAAACAATATATATTTTGAGAAAAATTATTAAAAAACAATTATTAGTTAAGAATAAAAGGATAAATGGATGAGCAAACGATTATATGCATAACATGACTGTCCTCTTAATTTTTATAAACGGGTCTCCAGTGAACAGTAAACCAAAGCGAACCTCTTCCATAGCTTCTTCTAATCATATGACCGTTGACTTCCTGTGCCATTAGTTCTTCCATTTTGAAGTAAAGTTTGCCAATTAGTTCGTCGTTATTAAAGTTGTCGCTGTCCCATAATTCAAAGAGCAAAAGACTGTTCGGGTTCATTTTCATCTCGTGTTCGAAAAGATAGTTCCACCTTGGTGCCCTTGTGTTCTTGTCCACTGGGGTTGTGCCAACTTTTTGGTGTCGTTGACCATCAATCACGTAAAGAATGACATAGGGATCGGCGCGGCTGTACTGATGTAATAGGGTTTTGTCCATCTGTGGAACCGATGCGTTGTTTACTATGATTGAGGCCAGAATATGGTCCACCACTTTTGGAGCCTCTGTTGTTGTGGTTGTTGTTGTGGAAGGGGTCGCCAGTATTTGTGATCGACTATCACTGGCGCTGGCATTTAGCATATGATCACTAGAGTGGAGTCCGGCCGCCGAAATCACTGGCAATACTTCATCGCGCACATACATGTTGTTTGCGGGGCCGGGACTGGTCAGTATGAGCACTAGTAGGACTACAAATGCAATTCCCGCGAATGCAAAGAGCATCCAATTTTTGTATGAGGGGTTAAGCCATGGACTGGGCTCTCGGCTCTGTATGACATGCGTTGGAATCAGTTCTAATTTACCGGAACTATCGACGTTCCCTTTTTTGAAGGCCGCGTCGAAACCCATTTTTATCTGTTTATCCATCGCTTCGTTGAATTTGATTTCCTTCTTTAGCTGTTTTTTAGAAAACAAATAAAATTAATCAAAAAATATTTAATTTTAAATATTAATTATTTTGCATTTTTTCTAATAAGAAAAAATTAATTAAAACAATTTTTATTATCTTTTAATTAAAGAGAAAAAATTATGCCTTAATTAAAGTGTTTATGTGTTAACTATTTGTTAACATATAAAGAGGATATAAATTAAATTTGATTCATATATCAGTTTTTATGAATACCTCTTCGTTTTCCTTTGATTTCTTGAGAAACATTATTATAACGTTTTATACGAGTTTTAAATCAATTATAAATATATAATAAATGACTGATTGAATGACAAAAAAACTCAAATTTCAAAATTCAAAGTTTATGTTATTTTGATTACTATTATTAAACCCTTAATATTAATGTCAAACGAATCACAAAATTAATGACAAATAATATAGGATTTCATTAATTTTTAAATATTTAGAAATTGTATCAATAATTTCCTGTTTTAACTAAATTGTCAAACAATGAACTGATAGCACAGAAATATAATCGCACAGCATATGAATGGAAAATTTAAAAATGCTTTTGAAATTTGATGATCAGTGAAAGTTTATTTCATTTCAAATTTGTTTTTTTTGTTACACTATTAATGATATTCAATAGAATTCTCATATGGAGTCTAATTGTAAACATTTGCACTGAGTCTGAGCCACAACCAAATCCAATATGAAGTATGAGTACCAGTGCCAGTGCCAGCCTTCAACTGTTTTTCCTTTGCTCAGCATAAAGGCATAACATTTAAATGGAATATGTTTGAAATATAAATTGGTATATAGATTGGAAACCAGTTTCTAAAGTTTCCAGCCCTCCCTCTCCTCATTCTGTGCGCATTAATTTCTTAGAATTAATCATTAGATATCACTAAAATATTTAGCGACAGAAATACAAGAAAATATTTACCGGTTTATGTATTGTCTTTCAATTGAAAAGTTTTATTCGAAGAGAAAAATGTTTAAACACTTGAGTGACAAAACTGTGCAAAAGTCCTGTTCTTTATATTTTACGTCAAAATTATATAAATTTAGTTTTTTCCATAAAATTCTTTTTTATTCTCTATTAGTCACACATTTTATCGTTAAAATAAAGGAATTCTGTGTTGAAAAACTAATTTGAGTGTGGCTAAAATTATAATCTTAGTCTATTTTTATTGAACTAAATTTACAATGGATTAGGAAAGACTTAATTTAGTTTAATTGAGGTTTTGGTCATTTGTATGGCACACCTTTTATGAGTGTAATTTAAATGAAAGACTCATACCTTTCCCTTGAACTGAGCTTTTCTTTATACCGGTATTTATAGCGAAATAATTGAAGACTTGTGTCACATATAATTTACTTTCACTAAACGATTGCAATATTTAATTGATATTTAGCTTATATTTCGAATAATTTTTAAATTTTGTTTTTCTTTTTTTGGTCACAGAATAAGTCTTTTCTATAATTCAAAAAAGTTTTGAAATTATCTCTCTTTTGATTGAATACAGAAGTAATTTATTTTATCAAATATTTATTGAAATTATTATAAACTTAAATAAATGATAAAAATATGTTTTGACTAAAAAAATGCATAAATTTTATGAAATGTGTTATTAAATGCATTTTACAATAATATTGTTATTTAAAATTGAATGTCATTTCATGGTTTATAGACTTCTTGCCAGGAGATAGTAAACCATATAGTGTGGTGACCGCCGCCATAATTCCTCTCAATTGGCTTACCATTGAGTCCTTCAGAAAGGAGTTCACTCATTTTGATCTCACATTTGCCGATATATTCATATCTATGTATTGCATATTTATCGCTATCCCAGAGTTCGAACGTTATCTCTGAGTCCTTTTTTATTTGGTGAATGTGTCCGATCTTTTGGTTCCAAACAGGTCTCAGACTATTCTTGACTGTTCGAGTTTGTCCAATAGAGTTACTGTCAACGAACACTTTCACATAAGAGTCTGTGTTTCCCTGAAAGTCCATTTTAGGAACCGAAGCGTTGTTTACCACAACTTTGGCCAATAAGTAATCAATAGTTTTGGGAAGTGATGTCATCGGTATAGTTGTGGTGGACTTTGACTCAGTTTTATCCACAACATTCTTGAAGTCTTGTTTTTGTATCATTTGTTCTATTATTTTAAGGATATTCTTATTAGGGTTTGGCTCCGGGTTTAATGGTATTACAGTTGTAACCGACAACTCCTCATTTGCTTTGAGATGTTGTGGGGTATTTGGCGCTGAGTAGTTGTCCTCCTCTTTGAGGGTATCGATTATATCACTGTTCCTTTGGTCCAATTTCAATACTAGAACTATAAGAATGGCCATGGTACAAATTATGGCTATTGTTGTAAATAATATTAAACTCAATTTAATATAATCCGTTGATTTCGATTCTTTCCTTCCCATAGTTGTCGTCTTCTTATAAATTTGGTTATTGTCACTTAATAGACCAAGGTTAGTTTGGTTTTGATCAGAATAAAATTGGTTCTGCATGATTATGACTTATATTCTTGCAAAGATTAAATAACTGTTTATATTATAACTGAAATTTAAATGATATTTATTTTGTTTTAAAGAGTGTATTGCAGTCTCCTAGCAATTGATGATAAGAGAGGACACATTTCAATTGGATTTATTCTTATTTCTATCTCTTCATCAGATAGAAGTTTATGTTTATAGTATAGCATTGCTTTCTAACCTCACTCACTATCTTGATAACTTTTACAAAAAACACCATGACTAATAAAGTATTTGTATTTGATTGTAAGTTTAATTTTTACTAGTAGAAATTATTTAATAGACAATTAACAATTACCAAGGCAATTAGTCAATTCAATGATTATAAAATAAATTAAGTTTAATTTGTAGTCAATTTTAATGATTTATTGTAGTCTTTTAAATGAATGGTTTAAACATGAGTTACATTATCTGAAATTCATGTCTACATATACTTTGAACTTCATTTGATTTGCCATAAATTCGTGTCCAGACATAAGTTAATGATAATAAAAATATCTTTTATTTTCAAATATTTATTTTAAACAAAATATTTGCTTTTATTTCATAAATTTGTTTAAATTACACTAAAAGTCATGTTATCGAAAAAATTGGGAATTTATTTCTATAGAGTTTGTCCGAGAGATGTATGAATACCCAACTTATACTATCGGACACATTTTACAATTTAGTTTTTTGCATTCTTTTCTTAATTTAGTAGAGAGAGTTCCCAAGGGTTAGGTAATTGTGTCAAATGTTTTTATATGCACTTAATTGTCATTTAAAATATTTTTCGATTAAATAATAAATTTGCCGACACTTTAACTTCATTACCACTATTTGTGGTAAACCTCTTCCCAAGTGATAGTAAACCATAGTTTACCAGAACCATGATCTCGATGAATTTTTTGACCATTAAAGCCATCGGCTATGAGTTGAGATGTGGTCACATCAAACTCTCCGAGGAATTCATGTGAAGTGTATTTATCGCTGTCATAGAGTTTGAATTTGATAACAGAGTCGGGTCTGAGAGTCATTTTGTATGCAATTTGATAATTCCAAATAGGGTTCAGTGTTTCCTTTTGGACACTTGTCTTCCCAATATAGTTGTCGTCGACATAACATTTAACATATGAGTCAGTTTTGTCGAGATATCCGTCTTTATTAGGAACGGTAGCGCTGTTTATAACAATTGTGGCCAAAATGTGGTTTAATATTTTAGGCTTCGGTGTTGTGCTCACTGTTGTTGATATTGTGTTGATTGTAGTGACAGATGTTTGTTGTTGTTGTTGTGGATAAACTGTTGTTTCACTTTCCAATTCCTGGTCTTTTGAATTAATCAACTGTTGATTAGTCGATGAGTTTAAAATTTGGTCCACTTCTGAACTCGTAATAACACTAGAAACTGATTCTGTGCTCTCCCGGACCGTTATTTGTTTGATTATTAAGAGAACAGTCAGACAAAGAAAGCAAATTATGGCGATTACGAGTAGTTTTTTCAATAAACGGAACTTGATCGAATTCTTTCGACTTATTTCTAATGGACTAAAAGGAAAACTGATTTCCATTCCTCTGCCATTGAGTTCTCTCCCCTTAAAAATTTTTTTTTGTAATGTTTTTAATAAAAGTTAGTTATTATAAGAGAATACCTTTTGTTTCACGTCGTTTGACATCTCATAAAGTAATAGAAATTTAACCTTAAATTCAAACACTTATTGAATGAAATCCAAAGAGTATTTCAGAATCAATATTCAAGACTTGAATCAAGAGATAAGATCTTTGTTTACAGTAGGGGTGCAAAGGATCCCTTACTCACATTAAATCAATCAAATTATGATTTTCCTCAATGATTATCAAGCTCTATTATTAATTTTACAAATTTTAAAAACTTTATTTCTATAACTTTTTATTTATTTTTGTTTTATATATTTAAATAAATATGTTTTTAAGTATTTGTCTCATTATCTGACTTTCAAGCATGTTAATTTAGTGCAAACTTTGATTCATAATTTAATTAGTGAACTTGCTCATACTTGAAAATCAGCATATTTATAATATCCTGTTATTTGTTAGGCATTCGATGTTAATCACACACAAAGGATAGGGAATGATATGAGTTGTGTTAATACAGTTCAAGTCGTGTACATTTCCCTCGTCTCTTATCTCTACCGCCCGTTCCCTTCGAATGTCAGCTTAAATGACCCATAAATTGATTTTTTTCTTTATATGAAAAATTAGACAAATTTTTTTTTGTTCTTCTTTTCAGTTATGAATGAATTTCTTTGAATTCGTTTCTCAAAGAACATTTTGTT
This sequence comes from Galumnidae sp. Gr-Ori-00277, assembly GCA_034700165.1. Classification (NCBI taxonomy): domain Eukaryota; kingdom Metazoa; phylum Arthropoda; class Arachnida; order Sarcoptiformes; family Galumnidae; species Galumnidae sp. Gr-Ori-00277. The sequence goes on from JAQIXI010000579.1 coordinate 14,524, forward strand.
TTGAATGAAGAGATCTTTTGTCGTTTAAATAGAATTTTATTTTTTTGTTAATTAGTTTTATTAGAAAACATTTTTTTCAGATTTAAAATCAAATCAAATGACATTTAATTTGTATTACATTTCAATGGAAATATTAGGGAAAATATTCTTAAACTTCAAATTTAACAAAAATTGCTAATAAATTCTAACAAAACCTTTATGTTTGCCACATGAGCAAGATCATCTATAATCTGACAAAAAATTCTAATAAATCAGTAAAAATTTATTTTATATAAAAAATTATTTCTATAATTCAAAATAACTTTAATTTGTAATTTATTTGGTATTATTTGATTAATTCCTTCCAATTTTTGTCCTTGTTCAATCTAATGTCGGTCTATTTTTGTTTAATTTTGTTTACCAAGTATATAAGAGGAAGTAGTTGTATTTTTTGCTAGAATATTTCCTTCTCGATAATTAATAATTCCAATGCCACGTTTTATCTAGATGAATTATCATTAGAAGTTGAAGAAAACTAAAGCACAATATAAATAAGCATGGTTAAATTTTAATGAAATTTATTAGACAAGAATTAATAAATAGTTTGTATTTTTGGTAAAAAGGGATAAATATTGGGTTCAGTGTCCTCTCATATAATGTTTATTCAATTTATTTCAGAGAGGGAAGAATGTCAACAATATTTAAGTACTCAACAATTTCAACAGTGTCACGCCTCGCCATTTAACAAGACTGACCTGTCGTGTCCCGTAACGGGGTTCTGGCCATATGTCTTTTCTCTGCAGTACTTCATACTATTGAAACTAATTTTGATGACATTATTGTATGCATTGTTCGCCGCCACCGCTTCTCGACTTCAAACAGAAACGGATAACATTTGGAAGTTTCAGCGCTATATTCTTGTGGTTGACTTCGCTCACAGACTACCCCTTCCGGCGCCACTGAATATATTGTGTTATATATATTTTATAATTCGGTGGTTCTTTCGTTTAATTACTTGTTATTATTGTTGCAGAAAAAAGGATCAAATCGTAAGTAATTCTTTTGAAAACTCTTAACAAACATTTGATTTGTTTGAAAGGATGGGAAGACTAACCTTTTGCTTCCAATAACTGATGAAAACGAGAAATACTTTCACCGACTCTCTGAAGAAGACTATAATTTTTGGCGACATTTGGCCCGAGAATACTTTATGAAGGAAGAGATGAAAATAGAAGAGGAAAATATCAATAAAAAGCAGTGGGAAACCGTCCAAACTATGAGCGATGAAATTGAACATGAAAAGAAAGTGCTCAGACAACTAAAGGTCAATAAATTGTTGTTTACATTCAATTGTTTCACAAGAATTGAATAGTTTTTAAAGTCTTATTTATTTTCAAATTATATTTACTTTTCTTTTATAAAAATATTTTTTAGGACAGAATTAGAAGACTTTTAAGACAATTAAAGGTATTCTTTGAGTTTTGTTCAGAAAAAGTTGTTTTGAATTTTAATTTTGAAACTTTAAATTATAACGATATTTGCAACCTTGCTCATTCAAACTAATAAGGAAGTTTTAAAGCATTTCCAAAATATTTAACATGGTAAAATAACAATATTAAATATTTCTTAGTTTATGAGTTTCTCTAAATTAATATAAAACCAATAATTTGTTTGTTATTAAAAGTTATATTATTTATTAGTAATAAAGAGTTAATAAAATTTTGATTTATCGATGAAATCTTAGGGAAAGGTAACAGAATTGGAGCGAATGATGACTCAATCGCACGTCTATTTGGAAAACATACGACATTTGGCGACCAAACACTACGGTATGGATCCGGCGCTCTCTACGAGTCAGAAATTAGTTCACTTTCTCGCCCGACACTCTCCTTATTTGGGGACAAGAGTACAGCGGGTGCCCATTCCTGACAAATACGTTGCCTGGGAAGTGATGTGGATTGACTACGACCCTGTTGCTTACACCAAACCAAAGATTGACTTCTCTATTCCCATACAAGAGATGGTTGACGAGGATATACTTCTTTTGCAGGAATTGCAGTGCGAAGAAGTCATAGCAAAACTGCCAATCCTTCAGTGGAACGCCAAAAGTGTGAGTCCGGCCGGTATTACCATTGATAGGCGTTCCTGGATTCTCAATGAAGACAATCGTAACCAGGTCTACAAATTAGATAATGGAATACCTTTGAATCCATATGGAAGGACAGGACTTAGAGGTCGCGGATCTCTACCCCGATGGGGACCTAACCATTACGTTATTCTTATAATAACGAGGTTTACATTAAAACCCTTTTCGATGTTTTTTATGACTTATTTTTCATATTTTTCTAAATTAGATGGCAGTCATTGAAGTCATGGTTTGCCGGAACCAATGTTTTAGAGTTTGTTGTCGAGAGGACTGACAGAAGAGATCAGTTGTCGCTTCCAGTCGTGAGTTATTTCTGAAAAATTTCCTTTTCTGACAACTTTTTTATTTTGAAGCGTTTTATTGGCGGCGAAAACCTCTATTTAGACTTACAGACGGTTTTCAAAACCTCAGATAATTGGACCTCAAGTGAAGAAATGATTGCATTTTTTAGGAGCGCCTCTCTCCCGGCACAGTCACCTTCGGGAGAGACAATCACCGATCCGGTGACAGGAATAATTGGTAGCCCTCCAGTCATTAGTGGTGTGAAGTGTGACAAACTTAAAGTCGGTTATATGGATGACCCCTTCAATACAGACAACGCTTGGAAAGAGTTGGAGTTGTGGCACATCCACTATTCCGGTACCGAAAATTTATCGGATAAAATGCAATTGAATTCTATTCACTGGAGAATTGTTACCGAGGATATATTCACAAAATTGCCTTCAGGACAGGCGGCTCTTATGCAGGACTTGACTAATAAACTGAAGCCAACTATTCTTTGAAAGACTGACTATTTTTATATATCACTAAATGTGGGTAATATGTAATACATTTATATTTTTACATCCCTTTACATCATATAATGGTTTTAAGCCATCGAATAATATAATTCATTAAATAATTGAATAAAAGAGAAAAATAATTTGTTGACAATTATTTGAAAATAAAAATTGATATTATATTTGAAAATTTTAATTTAAAACTCAAACTGTTTAAGAGATATTCGTTACTATTATAACAAATATTGTATTATTAAGAATTAACAGACTGCTAAAGAGAGGTAAAGTTACCTGTGCAATTACATATATACATATACTTCATATTACTCTATAGATGTGAAAAAATCATAATTTATTATATCATTAGTACTTACAAAAGTTAGAAGAATTCTCTAAATGTAGTGATTATAAGCTTTGTTTTCAAAACCTATTTTAGAAATTTTGTCTTTTAATCGAAAAAATGGAAAAAATTACTTCTTATTATCGGAAATACTCTTAAATGAATAAATGAATGCTTGAATTAAATTTTTTTTATTTTTTTGTAGATTATGTTAGTATTAATATTAAAGTAATATTTTAATATATTTATAAATTTTTAGATATTTTATATGAAAGGTTTAATACCTAATTGAGCTCAGATTTTGTCTTTTTTTTGTGGTTATATTTTGCTATTAATTAGAACCTATTTTTTTGTAAAATAATTAAAACAAATTATATTTACGACGAAATTAATAAATAAATGAACAAAAATTGCTGTGATTTTGGGCATTTTGAAAGTATTTTATTAAAAATTGTTTTTGTCTATAGTGTATATTCTGTGCTTTATATATCGATTTAACTAAAAGCTCAACATAATATGTATAACCAATTATGAGATTTGAATAAAACTAACTAAAATCTATTACTAAATGAATTAATAATCAATTATTTGCTCCGAAATATCTATTATTGAATATCTAAACATATGTTTTCATAAGTAAAAGTTTGAAAATAACCTTGCTATTCTATTTGTCAATTCTTTTTCTTAATAATAGAACAAGTACATACATTTACTACATATTACTCCTTAAATGTGAAAATTTTGATTTGATTTGATGTGAAGTGATTTAAGAGTTTAGAGAAACTTTGTGAACCTTGGATCCTTTCCCCGGTTAAGTTTATATAAAAAGCTTTTGTAACTTTTAGTTACTATTTGTACTATACATTTGCACTATACATAAGTACTTTTCCATAATAAGGTCTCAAAATGTGGTTAATATGAGAACTGGTTTTTCTACGAAAAGTATTTATTTATTTAAAATTAAAAATAATTCAAAAATTTAGTTGAAATCAATTTCTGTGATTCGTTTGCAATCTTTTAGTAGTTTTTTCTCGATTTGATGTCTTAATGTCTTCTTTTTTATTCTAAAGCGAATGGTTTGAAGTCTTGACAATCGGCTCAGAATATTAGCCGTCCATTCATTCGCTTCTATATTCAATCCATTTATAGTCAGTGACTGAAGTTTTGGTAAATTAATATCAATATATGTTAGTAGTGTCTCATTAAAAGAAGGAATAATTTCGGGAAATTTAAGCTCCAAATGAGTCAAATTCGGAAAACCTTTAAACGCTTTAAATAAAAACAACTCAACGCTTGCCTTCATTTGTTGAAAAGAGAAGTCATTTCCTAATACAAAGTTAAGAGTCAACCGCTTTAAATGATGGAATTGTCTGAGAGGTGACAACAATTCTTCATTGTTTGGCTCCCATTTGTAACAGATCTCAAGTTGTTTCAATTGATGGCAATTAACTGATATTTCTTTTAAATGAGTGGCAAATGTTTTGTCATTTATTGGAAAATATGAATCAATTTTTAAATGAATTAAATTTTGGAGTTTTGATGTCATTGTCATCAGTTGACACAAATTTCCTTTTTCTCTGACATAAAGAGAGTCAACTCTAAGTCGTTTCAAACAATATTTATGTCTTTCGAGGAATACTATCAACTGATTAATGTCTTTATCTTTGAGATAATAAATGGCAAAACTATTGAGTTCTTTGAAATGGAGTTCAGATGAGTTTCCTATTCTATAGACAACCAGTTCTTCAATGTTAGGGAATTGACTCAAATCGAGGAATGGGTTGAAGTTTGATGTCTTTAATGATATTAAATTATTGCCAAACTTTTTGAAGAACTTTTTGAGAATCTGTTTATCAGAAGAGATGAGTCGTTTGCCATCAAATTTAGTCAAATTATTACAGTTTTTTATTATCGATTCCATGACTTCTCTGTCGGCAGAGTTTCCAAAATAGTCTGAGAATTGAATTTCACATAATTTTGGAAATTTTTTCAAACATTTTTCAAAGTTTTTAATTGATTTATAGGAAAATATTTGAAGTCTTTGTAAAGGGTTTAATACTAACAAAACCTGTTTATTAAAGACAGTCCTCTGGAACTGTTTCGACACACATTCGAGTCTCAGTTTGTCTTTTTGTGGCAAAAATTGTAACAACTCTTCAGTCAAGTCATCACAAAAGCGATCACTAAAGCAGTCCTTTCGGTAATTGTCTTCTGGTCTTAGATTTTGATATTTTTGTCGTTTGTTTTGATTCTTACTTTTATTAAAACATATTTTTGAGTCAATCCTTTTCTTTGAAGTCATTTCTATTTTCTTTAATTAATTTAATTTAATTCAAATTAAGGAAAAGTCATAACAAAACAAAAGTAAATTTTTAATTGTTTACAAAATTTTCTTATATAAAGAATAAATACCTTTTAAATACTTAACAGATATTAGAAATACAAACACTTTTAGTGTAAGAAAATACCAAAACTGTAAAAATTACTAATACTTTTGAGCCATAAATTATGAGCCATATTTTACCTAGTTGTTACCTAGTTGGTAACATACTTTTTCAAGGGCCCAATAATCCAGAATATTTTTTAAATGATAATTAAATTATTAACCCTTTCATCGCTTAATTATATATAGAGTTAATACACCAGTATTATTCTTCAATAATTGCACAACATTTTAGGTATAATACCGGTATAGTGTATTAATATTTAACACTATGCAAGTGGGTTTCGGTTTGAAAATCTAGGTATAATACTGGTTTAAAGTATAATACTGGGTAGGTATAATACTGGTACACTCGAAAGCCGGTTTCGGACACTACCAATTTTGGCAACTTACCCACTGTCGGACACTAAATACTGAAACCCAATTAACCTTATTGCTGCTTTGGAACCACCCACTTTTGGCAACTTGCCCATTTTTGGACACTCTTTTTGCCGCCGAGAGCAATGTCCGAAACCGGCATTCGAGTGTATATTCACTGTATTTCAAAGCAATTGATATCGAAAATAAAATTTAATTAAAACTATTGTGTTTTCAGCATTTTTTCCCATTTATTCGAGATTTTGAGAAATCAATAAATATTTGAAATTTTCAAACACTGTTCAACTATTAGTAATAGTTTACATAGTCTACATAGTCTACATAGTTTACATAGCCTTCAGTTTTGTCTTTAAATTTTAATTTAATTAAACATTAAATTTTGTAAAAAAGTTTTACATAAAAATTGTTAAAAAAAAGTGTAATTTATGAAACAAAAATTGTTAGTATTTTATTAAATAATAAAATAATGAAAGTTAAGTAATGAGACGTGTATTTAAAAGTTACAAAAGTTCGGTTAAAGGCTAATACATCAGCTGATGGTATGTTTGACGTCAATATATATTTAATATATAAATATAAAGCTGTCTAAACGTAACTTCAAACAACAAATATGGCTGACAAATGTATTTTAAAGTTGCTTAACCAATAAGC
>JAQIXI010000580.1:0-21235 GCA_034700165.1 Galumnidae sp. Gr-Ori-00277
CTCTCTCTCTCTCTCTCTCTCTCTCTCTCTCTCTCTCCCTCTCTCTCTCTCCCACACATACATACATACACACAACTTGTTTGACTCAATACTTCTGACATTTAATTGCCATCTAATATACAGTTAACTATATTTACAATTTTGTTTATTGTCTATAAATTCAATAAATGTTTATTGAATTAATGTTTTATTTTCCGACTTATTCTAAATGGAAGACTCAGTCGATTCTTAAGACATTTGATGCGATCGTCACTGATTTGTATCCTTTTTTTTTCTCATTTTAAAACTCAGGAAAAGATTTTATTCCTTAAAGTTTTGGTGCATTTATTTAATTTGAAAAATGATTGTTTCGCTGCAAAACAATTAATTTATTTTCTTTTATATTTCGTAGGGTTTGGTTTTGTCACATTTGAAAGCGAGGACGTCGTCGATAAAGTATGCGAAATACACTTCCATGAAATTAATAATAAAATGGTGAGTCTCTAACATATCTAATAACTTATATCTAATATATCGCTTCAATCTAATGGAGATTTTGGGAACTAATGGATGAGAAAATTGTTCTCAATTTAGTTCAGAATAACAAAAGATTAAAAAGAATAGAAATTACTATTTTTTCATCCCTTGACTCAGTTTTTAACATTAAATTTAGTCCAATTATTTTCTGCTTCATTAAGATTTGGTTAAAAATTTGAGAGGAGAGGGGATAGAGAGAGGGAGGGAGGGAGAGAGAGAGGGAGAGATTCCAATTTTCTTCACTTGGAGTAAATTTTCTATGTGAATAAGTCTGACCCTTCTTATATAATTACTATTAGAGAATAGAAAAGTTGAGATCATTCATCATACCCTGGGATGGCCATGATCCTTCAATATAGGAATACCCAAAAGAGATGTTAAAATGTTTTTCTGAATCAAATTCTTTATAATCATTCGATCATTTCTTCCATTGAGTGATGTTTTTATTTGTCAACACTCTTATGACTCTTTTGTTTAAACAAACATTTTTTTAAAGAAACAGATTTTAATCAAAGAAAAAGTTAAAAGAATAGGAAAAAAGTGAAAAATACCCGAAACTAAACTTTTAGATAAAAGTATCGATACATAAATTATAGCGTTAGTCGATTCAGCAAACGTTGTCTTCAATAAAATTAACGAGCAAAGATAGAATAGAAAAATAATTGGAGGTTTGTGCTCACTCTAATTCCAAACAAAAATGTATAATCCTTGGATGTGTTGCTCTCAGTCACAAACCTTTGGTGTATTTATATTTACATTTGTGGTATTCAGTTAATTGTATCACGAAATCAATATCAGCTTTCACATTTTTTACATCATTCTATTTTTTTTGTTTCTAATAAAATATATATTACTAAGATAAATCTAGATCCTTTTTCTTTTAGATAGATTAGTTCTATTTTCTGAAACTCAAATTTATTTCTTTTTCTTTTCTGATTAATTTTATTCACAAAAAAAATTTACAAAACTATTGATATTTTGCCAAAAAAGTGAAGGAAAGAAGAAAATAGAATAAGAAAAGTCTTATATACTTATATTTAAGTCCGGATTTATTGTAATTATGTTTAAAACCCTTTAAAAAGAGTAATTTGGAGACAAAACTATCCTATGATTGAAAAGTAGTTCTTATGAGTATTGCAGTGAAGTAGTCTTTAAGGGTTTCATTGATTTTGTTCCCAACATTTGATTTTGAAATGTATTTAAATATTTCTAAAAAAACTTTGTATTTATTTTTCTCGATTTGACATCTTATCGATCAAAAAATACAAATTTGGTATCTTCTTTGGAATTTGAAAACACCTGGATAACACCAACATTTGTTCACAACATCTAATGACCAAACTATTGTTGAAATCATTGAACCGCATACATATTTATGCAGGTTGAATGTAAAAAAGCTCAGCCTAAAGAAGTGATGATGCCTAATAATGTTGGAAGAGGACGGGGAGCGGGTAGAGGCGCTTATGGTAACGATCACAATATGCTTCTTATGCATAAAAGCCTCTATTTTTCACATACACTCATTCTTTTTTAATGTCATGCCTTTCCCTATGCCTTCTTCTATGCCTTTCCTATCGATTTCATTCAATCGATTAGTTTTTCTCTAAGAAAAGTCTCTTAAAAAGATTTTCTGTTTTTAGTACACAAAAAGTCATTTTAATGAATTTTATGTAATTTTTCATATTTCTGATCCAATAGACTTAGTCTGGCCATTAGGAGCACTAACAGACGGTAAGAGTCCTATTCTTTAATTGATTATAAAATTAAATTTCTTTCAAATCATTGCTCAGAAAATTTTTCAAAAGTTTGCGTCAAAAAATTGTGCTCTAATTTATTATTAATATTGACTTCAGTTATGATTAATATATTTTCTATTGATTTGTGAATATTTTTGGTGTAAATCAATAAATGTTTTTCTTTTGGTATAACGAGAACTGAGAGAATATTTTTCTACTCTTTTGTTGTAATATATTCTCTGTTTCTCTGACTGTTGTTGTTATTATTGGCGAATATAATCGGAGAAACTTTTGTTATTATCGATTATTAGCCCAAAGAAATTCAATTTATTGATCCGATAAGTGCATTGCTTAAGGATTTTATGCGATTCAGTATTACAAACACCACAACAAAAGCAGAGAACCGGGACTTACGACTCAAAACGGAATCGTTAGGATTCTTGACTGACATAACGAACAGAACTTATAGTTCATACAAATGACAGAAAGAGACCCACTTTTAGCTCACAATTCTTTATGACTTATAAATATTTCGGATCAAATCAGTTATTCAGCGCTTGTTATGAACCAAAACATTCCATTTCGTGGAATAAATATCAGATTCAAAATTTCCCGGTTATTCTCAATATAATAGAAGTGATTTTCAAAAATTGTAAACTTTATTCAACAAAAATTTTATTAATTCATACCAACTCTTATTACTTGAATATAAAGTAGATCTCTATTGAGAGGATAGGATAGGACTCAAAATTCAGATTTTTCTTCACATTTGTTCTCTAGATTTCATATGACTCAACCTTTTCCTATCATTTTATTGTTTTGATGTCTTAAAATTTTTTCAAAAGTTTTCTTCATTTTAAATCTTTAATAAAATAATTAACAATAGAATAATTGAGAATAAACCTAGCAAGATCATAAAATAAGTAAGATTATAAAATAAGTATATTATTTTCACCTAAAAGTTAGAGTTATTTCAATAAATTTGTTTTGAAAAGAATTTTTTCGATTTTAGTTATATCAAAATAATAAAGGAACAAGATCAATAATAGGTAGAGGGCGATAAAAATGGTTTTCTTATTTTTAGAATATTTTATTCTAAAAGGTTTTTATTATTGATTTTTAGAATCATTTCTCAAACAAAATCTTTTTCTTAAAAAAATAAAATATGAAAATTGATTTAAATTTTGGTAAATTATAGGCTTTCCGGCGGCATATGCCAGTTATGCGGGTCGTGGAGGATATCCTGGTTATCCTGGTTTCGGCTATCCATTTGCAGGTATGAATTTGAATCAGTTACAAGGCATCTGCATACCATTGGACCAAACCTCACTGTTCAACAATATGCCAGTGCATGCTCTACAGCAGCTCTGATTGAACATACCGTACATTATACACATTTTGACACAATTTTCAATCAAAAACACTAAAAACAATTAATTAAACATTTTTTTCTATTTTTACGTTTTTAAGAGTATAATAAATTAATTATAATATACTATAAATATTTTTAAAGAAATCTATTTATTAATATATATTTATAATATATATATATATTTATTTATAAACTATGAATACTTAATATAATTTACAAATAAGTGTCGACTTATTGCTAAGTCTATTCATTACTCTTATAACGAATTAATTCCCTCTCAAACAATGAAAACAATGCCTGAAAACCAGTGAAAACTCTTAATATAAATAATAAGAATAACTATAAGTTTTTGACTGACATTCAAATATGTTTTACCCCTCCATTATTCACTACAAAGGGTTTGTTATATGAGAGACAATACAATACTGTCCGCCATCGGCTTCACAGATCGAGATTTTGTTTGGCACCTGACTATTCACTTCTCACAACACATGACTGTCATCTCCAGAGAGAAAAATTAAATCTATTTTAAGACAAATTATTTCACAAAAACCTATTCATAACTCACAACACTCTTTGCGAAGAACTATAAATTTGAATACAAAGTGATGGCCGACTCTCTTATCATTAATATCTATTATAATTATTATTATTATTATTATTATTATTATTATTATTGTACGCTTTAAGTCAAGATTTGTTTTATCAATCAATCATTTCATTTGATTTTTAAACTAATCATTTCAACAATTTATTCGCCTTTTTTTAAAACCAGTTCTCATTCAAAAGAATAAGAAAACAGTTTCTAATTTCTATTCTCTCATAACTGGCCGTCAAATCAATTAACAAAAACACAAAATGAAAACATTTGTAAGCCTTCTATCAATGAAAAACACTATTCGAAAGACTAGTCATAATTCGCAGACAATATAAACAAATTTAAAACTTGTTTTTTTCAAATCCTTTGCATTTATTATAATTTTTTTTTGTTTAAAATTTTTCTATTCATAAGAAATACATTTTTATTAATATAATGATTGCCTTATATTTTAACGTTTCTTATATACAGAAAATGACCGAATTTTCCTTTTTTCTCATTTTTTGGAATATTACATACATTTTATTTTGATCAAGCAATATTTCTTTTTATCGAATTCATAATTATATAATGAATTTTTATCGACAAATCTTTATATTATATATAAATGAATTGTTTGTTAATTTGAAATATAATTGATTTTTTGTTTTTCAATTTAAAATTTTTGTGTTTTTTCTTTTGTCTTTTTTTTCTGAACAAAAATGAAACGACTGAACAAATCCCTCCAACAAATTGACTAATTAAAGATAATTTATCTTTCAAACTATCTTTTATTCTTTTTATTTCATTCATTTTAGATTCAAAGGTTTACTTATTTTTTAAAAACAGTATTAAATCGAAATCAAAAAAAAGTTTAATTCTTAGTTTTGATACACATTCAGGGCTTTGGGTTATAGATGACTATACAATGTATATATACCAGAATAATATACAGATTTATTAAAGAGTTGACAATTTTGAGACTCTGGTCATTCTTTAAAATGAATTGTTTTGATTTTATAAAGTTAACCATACTCATTTATTTGGTGAAGCCGTCCCAAACATAAATTTTTAAAAATAATTGAAGGAAAGGTTTATTTATTTATTTGAAGAACAGATTTTACAAACAAAAAAATCTTTTGTTAAACAAATTTTCCGAAGAAAGAGATTCAAAACAGACAAACACTCAAAAGAAATGTCTTTGAAGTTCATTAGTTGGCAACAAAAGAAGTGAAATGTAAAGTATGTGTTATGTCTCACATTAGACTTCCCTTTAATACACTCTAAAAATATGTTCTTAATCTTTAGTATGAAATCCTCACTTAATTAATTGCAATTAGTTGTGAATAAATATGAGATAATTAAATGCAATTCTGTCAATAGTCGAACCCTTTTAAACATTAAGCTCTCGGTGTATGAGAATAAGCATTAGTTTTATTGAAAAACTGTTGAAAACTCACGTAGTCTTCACTTAAAAGTTGACAATTTTTGGTAAAAATCGCATACATTTTACTCTTTATTAGTTTTGTAGCTTTGAAATATAAATTACTTTTAGTATAACTCTTAGTCTTTAGTACTTTAATTATATTTTAATAAATTAGACTTTAATTCTAATGTTTTGTATTTTTCAATATCTTATTAATACATAAGATATTAGTTATTAGTCTCTAATTAATTAATAGAATTATTCGTAGCTCTAAATGTAGTCATAGATTAATAGATTAATTAGTAATTAATTGCTTTTACTAAAAAAATCTCTTAGTTTTAGTAATTAATCGCTTTTATTCTAATGATTAGTTGCGCAAAAACTATGATTGATACAATTCTTGTGGTACTTCTTGTATTCTTTTCCTTTCTTTCTTTGGTGTAGGTATACTATGGAGAGATGCACTTTCATTAGAATTGGTGCCATAGAGTGTGTGCAAAGACATACCTGTGCTAATCAGTGTGTGTTTGAAAGTTATGCAAAATTAAGTCTACAATTTTAAAAACAGAGCCAAACCATTATATCATTGTTTTATTATTATTATTATTATTAGTTATTACTCTTTCATTACTATTATTATCGGTTAATGAAATCTTATAAATATTTAACAAAAAAAATATTTGATTTATTTTACAATTTTTATGCATTTTTACACTTTAATAGTAATTAGTTGTACTCAAGTCATGTAATGTTTATTGTAATCAAGTGTTTGACTTAACATTAATTTTGTAATTTTCAATTGAATTTTGTACTTAACAACACTGCTGTTAGAATTTTAGATAATCTAGGTATTTTGGAGGTCAGCTCAAAATATTTATAATTTTTATAGATTTATACGAAAGACATTAGAATTAGTTTCCAAATTATTTTTTGAGCTAAACTTTTTTGACTAGATTAGTTTAGTATCTAGATTAGAATTATTAAAATTGCGACCAAACTATGCATATCCTTATTATTGAAATAATAAGCCTTAGGAAAGGATAGCCTTAGTATTGGAGTAATTGTGTCAAATCATAAAAAGACAATGAGAAGTGCAAACAATTAATTGCAAGAATAGTTTTTTCTGCTGGTGTTGTTAATTACATCCATTATTAAGTTTATTATATTTTATTATTAAATATAATTAATAGAAAACCATTTGTTAAACATATAGAAAGGGATAAAACATCAAAATTAGTGTTGAATCAGTTTTAAACTTTGAATGAGTTTTTTGATATAATTATTAGAAACTACTCAGAACTCAGATGCTATTACTTATCAAAAATAATAATAATAACAATACATGTAATTACTTATTATTACAGCATATCATCTCAAATATATTTTGAAAGATCACATTTAATTAGGACCATGCTCGATTTAACAAGTTGAACATTTTTTAATTTTAATGATAATATTAATTCCTAAACAAAAAAAAACTCTTCTTTTGAGCCAAATTTTTAAAGACTATATTTAGCTAAACTCTTGACTTATTTTGACATTAAGTTCTGTATAAATATTTCAGGAAAAAAAGTAAACATATCTTCTGTACACTTAATAAATGAGATACTTTTGTGCACTTAGTCTTACAGTTAGTCATAAACTGATTCAGATTAATAGACTCTTTAAAAAAAGGATTTGATAATAATCTCATTCTTAACTTTTCCGTTTAAAGTTCACCGTTAAGAGTATATCAATGCTTTTATTTGGCTCAAAATACAATATAAGGTGTTTTTTGCACCTAGCAATAGCAATAGCCAAGGTCTTAAAACAATTGACACTTCTCTCTACTAATGTGTGTTCATTGAGTCACAATTTTAAGAAAAGTTAAACTTTTTGGCGGAAAAAGTATAAGAATTTTAAACCAAAAACTACTCATTTGATTAACCGATCGTTTGAATCATTTTCACAAAAAATAACACATTTTTAAAATCAAAAGCAATAAATCATTGTTTTATTTCGTCGATTAGGCTTTCAGTTGAAAAACCAATAAATTTATGGTTTGAATGCATTCGAAATATTTATGATATAATAATTTTTAATATTTATATTTCTTTAACTATAATTTAATATTAATTACACCATAAAATTGTTTGAAAACATGTTTTCCTGACTCTTCCATAATATGCTGTCCATTAAAAAGTATTTTACGACCAAAAATCTGATTTGAAATAAAAAAAAAGAAAATTTAATTTAAAGGTATTTACGAACAAATGTTTGTTTAAAATAAATTTTCTAATTATATACTGAGTTATGGCATGATTTGATCACTTAATGATTAATCAAATAAATTAATAAAATGTTGAATAATTGGAGTCAATTTCAAGAGTCGATCAATTTTTGTGGTATTTCTGTGCGTGAATTTGATTTACTATAGATTTGTGATACAAGAGATGTGTATTCCTCAAAGTTTTAAAATATTAGCCAAACTGTTGGCCACAACTTCGGTATTCATCGATAAATACTACGAAAGGACTGGCTTTGGGACTACCACTCAATACAACAAAACTCATCTATGAAACATTTGTTCATTCAATCGGACCAATGATTGAATTGAAAATAAACGAAAAAAATTGATTAAAAGATTGAAGACAGGGGCCAGAGTAAAGGTAAATAGGTGCAATAAAACAATATTCTAAATTTAACCCAGTTAGAACAATTAATTTAGCCTTTAGTTATAGCCTAACATTTGAATAGCCTAACGGCCACTTCACTAATTCTGTTCACTAAAACTGTTCTGCAATAGTGTTTAGAACTGAGTCCTGACTGCATAAAAAGGAAACTTTTTCTTCAAAAAAATAGTGTTTTGTCTGCAATTCATTCAATGAAAAAGAAAACGCATTGTTATTACAACTTATTATTCGTCTTCACGTAATAAAACTTCTCTTTTCCGCTCAATTTAATGATGTTTTCATTTGAATAGTACTCTCAAAATGCAAAATAGTGTTTGTTTTTACAATTCTTGGATTCATTTCTTTTGTTGTAGTGTTTTGTTGTTTCGCTAATACTTTATATATCGTTATATAATTATAGATGTAATGAAGTTATAGCAACTGTACAGCAACTTTACCATGTACAGTTATTTTAATATATAATATTAATCGCAACTAATATTGTTTTAACTATTTAATCAATATTAATAGTTTGTAGTAATAGTACCTAGTAGAATTTACACATTTAAAAATCTAATGTATGTTTGATATGTCTATAATGTAGTATAAAATGAATTTTTATAATTACTTTTTGTAAAAAACTCTTAAAAATTGACAAAAAAGTTGACAAATAACTCAATTATGAATTTCAGATGAGTTTATCATTAAATTACTTTAAATGAAGTCAATTATAATCAATCAAATGATACCTTAGGATATATGTGAGTGAGAGTGTGTGTATGTGTGTGTGTATTAACCCTGTAATTAGAGATGAGCACAGAAATGGTTGGCTCTCAATATATCGTCTGAAAAAAGAACATCAGATCCATTTAATGCCATTAATGCCTGTCCTGTAAATAGTAGTGTTTGTAATACGATATATAGAAGGGATAAATCTATAAAATACTTGTCTGTTGTGTAGACTACCATTAGTTGTATGTAATAATTGCTATTAGTTTTAGTCTGTAACTAAACTTAGTCTTTATTGTAGTTAAAACAATGGGTTAGAATAACGTGACTCTTACTTATATTTGACTTAACTTTTAATAAGATATGTTTTAAAACTTTTTTCTTTTTTCGTGTTTTCTCCTATAGTTTTAGTTTGTGTTTAAACCAAAAAATAGCACTTAATTCACAAAAACATAAAAATATTATACATTTTTCGGTAATTTTCTTAAATTGACTGATATTTGGTTTTAAATATTTATATGACTTTAAGTCAAAAATAATTTTAGTATAATTAAAGTCTACTCTTAACTATACATATATTTATAGTTATTTATAATTATTAATATATTCATAAATTTAACGAAATTTAATTTATATAATAATTTAAGGAAATGAAGTCAAATCTGGTTAAGAGTAGACTTTTAGTTGACTCTAAGTTAATGAAAATAAATTTAAATTATTGTTTAAATTGCGAATTGTTTTCAATGATTTCCTTCAATGTATTGAACGCTCGCTTTTATAGTCTGTATATTTGTCTCCTTTTTGTTGTCTTCTGTTTTATTCATCCCTTCCTTTCAATGTTTTCAATACTTCTAATGTTTTTATCTAATCTTAGAGTTTGATTGAAAAAAAGCTAAATTATGTGTAATGAAACCCAACTTCCATTTATGTGTGTGTATGCCATCTATACTACTCTGTCCTCTCAATTAAAAGTTGACTCACTATTCCTGTGCTATCGTCTAAGCATCAAGACTTTGAAGCATATCTTTTGTAGTCTTTAGAAAATAACAAAACACTTGAGACCATAGACTGTATTTTAATGTAGTTTATGATTGGGTTCTTCGTTAAAAGAGTCAATTAGAATAGAGGTTACAAGTAGTTCGCTAATAGGTTATGCCTGTGCTGTGCTGTGACGCTGAAAATGGTTTTATATTTCTATTATTTATATGAAATCTTGTTTTAATTCAAATTCACTCTAAATTCACTCATTTTTGAGTGAAATTTAGTTTTAATTCACTGAATGTTTAGTTAGAAACAAATGAAACTAATTATAAGAAATAATGTGAGACTTATAGCAAAAGCACTAAAACGGCTTTTATTTTTGCAAATCTCTATCTCAATGCCACTCCACTACCAGACGGCGATTCCCTGCTCCGTCTTTTACTCAAGTATACCAATTTGCCAAACCAGGCGCCACAGGCCGCACATGATATCTGTGGTAAGTTATCTCTAACCTTAGATCATCTAAACTTTAGATCCTAAAACTTATATAAAACAATAGATTGATATTTATATCTACTCCACAACTATCCCCTATTATTCCAGTACTATATATATTATCTTGGTGCCTTTCAAATCACTTCTAATACACACACATAAATTGCTGTTTGAAAGCGAATTCCCTCTAAATTTAAACCTTAAAAAACTAGACATAAAAACCGTTTGAAATATAATATATTTTTCGTGATTTAGAAAACTATTTAGAATTGCATTTATATTCTCTTTATTTTTCTATTGGGAAAAATTTTGTGTCATTTTTATCGCCTCTTCTATTCTTATAAGTATTGTCTTCGTCTGGAGTGTTGTCTTCACTATAAAATACATTTTCTTTTAAAACTTTTGTGATTTTCGTAAATTTATTGATATTTCTATAAAAAGTAGTCTTAAATTAAATATATTTTCCTAAAAGTATTTGAGATTTAAAAATAGTTATTAGAAATACATTTCATTGTATGTATTGCAACAAATGTTATGAAATATATCTATAATTTATTTCTTTGACTGTTTTTCTTAAGTGTTGTCAGTTTTGACCAAAAATTCAGAGAAATTTTTCTCAAAATTGATTTCTTTGGCATTAATAACACAAAACACAAAATTTCTTTGACTGAATGCACACTAAAACTCAAAACCATTTTTAGAAACCAATTCTTGCATTTCTGTCAAACAAATTGTTGACATACTTTTCGCTTTGATTTTTTTCAAAATGTCCTCAAATAGTCGAACTGAATGGTCAGCAGACATCACCGCCTCTGCTAACCCAAACACTTTCAGGTGAGACAACACTCATCACTTACTTCACAAAACCGAGTAATTAATGCTTTCCACTCAAACAGAGAATCGCTTTATTAACTAACACTTTAGATATGCTAAGAATCTATTTTATTAAAACTAATGATCATTTA
Organism: Galumnidae sp. Gr-Ori-00277; assembly: GCA_034700165.1. Classification (NCBI taxonomy): domain Eukaryota; kingdom Metazoa; phylum Arthropoda; class Arachnida; order Sarcoptiformes; family Galumnidae; species Galumnidae sp. Gr-Ori-00277. The sequence goes on from JAQIXI010000580.1 coordinate 11,449, forward strand.
ATTTCTTGGTTGTAGTGATCAACAATTACGGTGCGGCCACTCCTGGCTTTGGAAACACTAATTCAACGCCAAACGGAGCACATAATGGACATCGAAGCCATTTTGCGGCACCGAATAGTCCCGGACCTACTATTGAATTGTATAACTCGAGTCAAGACAGTGTTCCCAGTTATGTACAGGCCACTAGTCCTCAACCGGCCTCTGCCTTTCCTCCAATTGCTGTGAGTAGGGTAAGTTACATAAAACTGACCCTCATTTAAACCAAATTCAATTTAAATATTATTATTTATTCGGAAACTGTTTTAAATGAAATTTTATGATTTATTTTCTATAATTTGATAGTCATTTGTATATGAATTATAGGGACCTCTAATTGCGGCCGCTTTTACTAATGGTTATCATTGAGAAATGGATTTTCAAAGATTTTAATAATTAAATGCATTAATAATTGATATTATTTTTTAATTAAATAATATCGGAATCAATTAAAACTTACTGAGCAATACATACCTTAATATAATGACTACAAAGAAGATTATCGTTTATTCTATTCTACAATTTTATTATCTATTATTTGCTACACTTTTTGATTGACGAAAATATAAATATTATTGGCTTTTAATATCATAATAACAATTAATATATCATTCATTTGAATCATTTCGCAAACGTTTCACTTCATCGCAATATTTTTATTCTTATTCTTAATGAAAACGAAAAATATTTCTTCTCTTCTGTCGACTCAACTCTAATCCAATTGAAAGAGTCATACATTTGATTGACATATAAATACAATTCTGTGAAACTCAACTCTTAATTCTTGAGGTATTTATTTATTTATATAACTTAATATTTTATTAAATAATAACTTTTGTCACTTACTTCTGACTGACTGTCACTCACTTTTCGTTTCGCTATAATTCAAAATACTTTTCATTGTCCAACAATTTTATTATTTTTACATAAATATTCAAAAACTGAGCAAGCTAATCTAACCCAAAACAACATATAAATTTTAAAACAAGAATTCTCTTCAAAATTAGCACAAAAAACAATTAAATCAAAATTTGATTTTATAAACCTTTTAATGATTTGATTATTTATTATATTTTTGGAATTTAAGTATATTTTTTAATTTGAGTTCTTTTTTGGTGACTATAATTAAATATGTTTTGATTTATATATGACTTTATTGTTGTTATTTAAGTGTCAATTATAGCGGTGTAAACAGTGCTCTAATATAAATGTCACCTCTAATGAAGTCAATGTTTAACACAAGAGAATATTCTCTACTTTTCTAAATAGAAATTCTTTGAATTTTTCTGTTGATTAGTGAATATTTCCGGTGGCTATGACTCTAAGCAGTGCTCTCAGCACTTGAGTCAGTCATTTGGACCTCTAATGTAAAAGTTTTCAGTGAAATAACTAAAAATTTTTGCCATATTTTTATATTTAACGAGACATGAGTTCAGTGATTAAACATTTATTTTTATGTGGTTTTATGGAGAAAATAATTTATATTCCCATCAAAACGACACTAATTATGAATTAATTAAATTTTATACTAATCTTTCTAAATATGCTCACTTCAAACAGGTGTTGTACTCAGGGATGGCTTGAATTAATGGTTTACTTTCGATTTGGTTTTACGTTTTTTGTTAAATTTATTATTTCTGGTGAATAACATCAGAAAATCTACTTTTTCTGAAAATTGCAACGAATTTCTTAAAACTAAACGCAATGATTAAGTCATGATTTGAAGTAATTTTGGCGAATCGTTTCAACTGAAAAAAAGTGTAAAAATTTAATTCAATTGAATTCAATCGTTGGATAATCACAAGTCATTTATAAATAGACACTTAAATTATTTATCAATTATTATATATATTATATATACTCTTCAATTGTTTTTCTGGTCATTTTATTTGATATAAAAATCATAATTTAATGATATATATATTATATATATAAACAATGAGTTATATGTGCTAACACAAATAACCATGCTTAAAATTGATTATTTTATTTGAGTTCAAACAAAAATATTATCTGCTGTTCATCGACTGGCAATCATTCATCGCTTCATTTTGACGGCAAAAAAACTTTTCATATTTCATATTATATTTTATAAAATTTATATATACTTTGTATCCGTTTATTTCGCAAAAATTTCATTCGCCTTCTCTTATAATTCTCTTATATTTCTCTTATCTTTACTTTAATCAAACAAATAATGACTTAATTATTAATTATTATTAATGAGTAAAATAACTGTTGTTCTGATTTTTATTATAATTATTATCTAAAATTAATAACATTTCTCATAACAGATCTCTTTATAAGACTTAATATTTTTGTTTTATTATTGAAGAAATTTTAAGAAACATTGAAAATGTTTGTCATATATTACAAAAAAAGTACAGTTTATGTCTTTTTGTGTATAAATGTATAAACAATTATTGTTTTATCGTTTTTTTTGTTGTATTATTTAAAATCGGGGCTAAAATCCGGCGATTCTTCTGAACAGTAATTCGAATGATTTTATATTTATTAAGAAATGAAAAAACTATTAATAACTTAAAAATTGCAAATTTATTTGCATTCATATCAATGAAAACTTTGTCATTTGGAAACCATTTCCCATAAATTTCCCAAAACTTATTCAACGCCTTTAATTCAAATGCATATTAATTTCATTTTTCCCTTTTTATATATAAAGATATAATTATAATAGAATTTTATCAAATTTTCCCAAAATCTTAATCTCTTTTACAATTTCAATGAATTCTGTGACGAAAATTCTGATCCACTGCTCATTCACTCAACAAATCACTCATCCCTTCATCCTTTGAATTCAATGTAGAACTCATTAAAAAAGATATTTCAAACAATTATAACATCAAATCTAATAAAAGATCTAAAAATTGCTTTTAATGATATACTTTTCATATAAAGTCGATTATATAATTAAATCGCATAAAACCTTCAAATGGTTATAACTGTAATAATAATGTTGGAAATGCAGGGTATGATAGATATTCATAATTGTATCTATTGAGTACTTGTATGATAAACAAGAATCTATATTTCAATTATCACTGATTTGAGCCGAGAAAATGTCAAATTCAAGATGTCATGAATACATGAATACTGCGATCAATAAATAATCAATTATTGAATTCTGATTCATTCAAATCCTATTATATCCTAAACGAGAGTTAATCCAATTTTTGAATTTTACGATAAAAAAATAGACATTTCTTTTGTCAAAATATTTGGAAACTAATATATAAATCATTCGAATATTTACAAGAAGTTTATGGTTCCTATTATTCAAATTAATTGATTTAATGATTTCATCTTTAAATTCAAATTCAAATTCCTCTCAAATTAATCGATATTTAATTAATTTAAGAAAAAATTGGTAAAACTTTTTTAATCAAAACATTAAATAAATAATATGTATATTAAATACAAAATAACTAAAAAATAACTATAAACTGATGAAATGCTTCCATAATATTGTGCAATGATTATAATGATGATACAGTCAATTTTAAAAATCACCGTGACACTTTTACAAATGATTCAAATGATTTTATTTCTGGAAAATCTTAAATAAATGACTCAAATTGAAAAACTTTTGTCATTTTATTTGTACTTTAATATACCCTTTCGTTGTTTGAGTGCTCTTTTCTATTCATTTTTCTGTAAATTGACTTTTATTTTAAATGATATTATTTTTATTTATGAGAATTGCATATAATATGAAAAGAACTATTGAATGTATCTGGCTAACTTCAAAACTTAATTATAAAAATCATTTATTTGTTTAAGTTTTCAAACTTTTGATTTGAGTGATCTTGCTTAATTTTTATTTTATTGTTTTTAATGACAATTTTTCTAATGCCTTATAAATTATTAATTATATATTGGAATGAATTTTATATATCATTAATAAGAAAAGTGATTAAAATGAATGAATGAAAAACAAAGTGTTTTTTGTATGCTTTTCACTGTTATTTCTATCATATAATTCAAGTTTTGATTCACTTATCATTCGGTCGTTTAATCGCATAAATCACTTCAAACATGAATTGTAAGCTATCGATGCTATCGATCGTCAATTTTCTCATTTATTTTCAAACAATTTTCAAACAAAATTCTCAAAGCAATAGTCAAAACGTGTCTTTGTATGAGTTTACGAGTATTAAACCAGAAAATAATTCAATAAACAAAAATCATTTACCATAATATGAGTTATAATTTATCTGTAAATATCAATCGTTTCAAAAAAACTAATTATATTTAATTACAAATTATAGAAAATTGTATATAAAAAACAATTCTAATATCATTGAAGTATATTTCAAAAATGCCTTTACTTTTACTTTCAATAAATGGTTTATCGAAAATTCAAAACCATTTTTAAGTTAAATAACGAGAGTTTAGTTTTCAACAAAAAATTAATGTCTTAATTGAATTCCTCTTAAGTACAGTGAAATATCCCTCTTTTCTTCAAGTTCAAATAACTAAAATAGAGAATATTGTTTGTGAGTTTGGTCATTTTTAAGCTAAAGTGTATGAAAGCAATATTTTTAGGAAAATTTATTTGAAATTTTTATAACTGTCTGCGGACTAAACCTCTCAGAGAGAAAAAAATATAAGTGAGATATTCATGATATAACCTCCGATGTTATCATAAATACTAATATTGTTTAGTACTCTTTCCCTCTCTTTTTGCCTCTCCTTTCCTTTCCTCTCAATTTTAATGCAAAAACAATATTCACAAAGAAATAAATGTCATTATTTTAAATTTAAATTCCTATAAATACCCAAATGAATAGCACTTTACTCTCTATGAGAAATATTAAGTCCAAAATAGAATCGAGGCATTTATACCACCGATAAAATTACTCTCAACTGAACTTCAGATCTATAAAAAATAAATACCTTGTTTATAGAGACTTTTGAAATCTATTGCTTTGAAAATTATTTATTTATGCAATTATTGAAAATTTAATTATCATTTAATTAATTAAATATTTAAGAAAAAAGAGTTTGATTTGGTTTTTGATGATTTCGAGGAAATATTTGAGGACAAAAAAATGCAATATTATATTAAAAAGTACTGTCTTTTAATCAAATAACGACAGGACTGATAGTACCGCTAATCACTGTATTAATAAATAAATGATTAATTAAATTAAACTTTAAATCATTAATTGTAAAACTATTTCAATATTTAATATAAATGTTGTTGACTTTAAATTGATGTATACTTTTTTCAATTGTTTTTAATTAATCATTGATTCAATTTATTAATAAATATATTGTATTAATGACTCTTAGTATGAGATTTGGCGACAAAATATCTGTAAAAATGAGGGGAAAAAAGTCTCAAAAAAAACTTTAAAAACTTAATGAAGAGAAAACATGTCTTTCGCTTTTAATTGTTTTAAAATAATTCACTCAAATTTAATTCAATTTTATTATAACGTAATTATTAATTTGTAAAATCAATTGACAAACAAAAAGTCTATTTTATCGCTTTTTTATATCTCCAGTGATTGGGATGTGGGGTCAGGTCTAACCCATTTAAAGACCGCATTCAAATGCATCAATAATTTTAATGTAATATCCATTCTCTCTAACCGTTGAGCCTTTGCTGTAAACTCTCATAAAATATAAATGTTATATAAATTGATTAAAATTTAAAAATTTAATTAACATTTAATTCAAAATAATTAAACATTATTTCTGATCACTTTATTGATTATTAAATAAAAAATTATATATTATTTGAAAAATTTCAAACAACAAATAATTTATTCTTTGGAAGTGAACCAAACATTTTCTGTAAAAGTGAGTATAATTTTTAGAGAGTTTACTATCAGTTGAGTTGGGATTAAATTCTTCTTATTTTCTTATAAAATGTAGTCTTTGTTATCTTAATTGAATCAGTTTTTGTCGATCAGTTACTAAATATGATTGAAGACAATAATTATCTTTTGTCGACTCATTTCAGTCTAATTCCGTATTGAATGACATGAATTAGAGGCGAATCACAAAATTCACTTAATTTCGATTAACTTTTATATCGAACGGGAATTAACCGAATTTCATACACTTAGAATCAATGGTGTGCAGGTGGTTTGGGTCAGGCTATTCTTATAGTGTTCGGTAAAGTTATCTAAATTGAGCTAGCTAACATTTGCTAACACTTATTATAATCCCTTAAGAGTTGTGTTCGTCTCTGATTTAATCCAATATTTGTTTTGTATAGAAAACAAAACTTTTAGATAACTTTCATTTAATAACTATTGCTTTCATACCATAACAGACATTATGTCTGAACTTAGGATAGAATTAGAAGTCAATACAGAAATGAAACCAATATTTTACTTTTAATACATCAACTGATTATTCGCTGGAAATGGGCTCAAATCGATCCAATCGAATGGACTCAAATCACAGTAATATATAAGGAATGCCAATACTTTTTGTCTTTTGAGTGTAATATTAGTTACTATTAGTAATAATTCATCAAAACATCAAAAAAATATTTGATGTAATAAACTATTGTTGTGTCGACGAATCCAATCAAAAAGCTTTACTCCATTTACTCAGACTTTCTTACATTAATAGTGGAAATCTCGATATATCTATAATAAGAGTAATTTGAAGTTCAATTCACCCATCAATTCAGTCATAAGTCATAACAATTAAAACCTCAATTCATTGATTCGCAAACAAATAGAGATTTTAGACATTTTTACTATAAGTTCAGTAAATATTCTGACATTTGAAGCATTCCATTGACTCATTTGATTAGTCTTTCATAAAAACTTTCAGCACTCGACTCAAATTCATTGGAAAACAGGTCTTAATCTTGGATTTAAGTTTAATAAATGAGTTTTAATTTGCTTTATAACGAGTTATTATTTTCTCATAAGAAGAAAAGGTTCTGAACTTAAGGCGAAATTTTAAATTTAAAACGAGAAACAATTTTGTATAGACTTTCATTTATTAAAGTAAAGCCAAGAGCTGTGGATATCGTTCATTACTGAGTTATTATTTCTAAATTATTGTAATGATGTCCAGCCAACAAAGACATAGTCAGATGTCAGGTCATACTTCTGACCATATTTGGTCCAATACTGACCCGAATAATCGGCCAAAAAAGCGTTCAAACAGAAAAAGAAGGGGTTCTAAAAAGAGTCAAAGAAATACAATGAAGACAACAAACGAAAACCGCAGTCATCGCAATGAATCCGACAGATATTATACAGCGTACAGATCACGTACTGAATCTAATTTGTCGATTGGCAACCGGTCAGCCCTTTCGGTGGTCAGCAATGATTTGAGATCCAATCGAAGCACTTACAGCTCTTCAGTTTATGGTTATGGAAATGATCAAAGAAATGGACAGAGAAATTATCGTTGGGATAGAGATCGGGTAAGTCATAGATAAATGACTTTTTGGTTAATTTGATAATCAATAGCTCTCGAGAGAGATTTGGAGTCACTTCGAAACTAACCGCCAAACAAAGGATTTACTCATTCGAAAGACTAGACTTAAAGAAGCTCTGCATAAGATATTGGTCACACATTTCCCAGAATTCGGTATTAAATGTTTTTTGTATATTTGTATTAATTAGTGAGTTTCCAGACGTAAGCTTATATATCGTGGGTTCGACGGCCACAGGTTTGGCGACCTATCACTCAGATGTTGACATATGTATTGTAATGACTGAAATCAAAGAAAAAGAAGAGAAATCACCTGAAGATACAAAAGTAAAGGTGGAAAAAGTGGAAAAAGTGGAAACGGCTACTCTCGTCCCTATTGATGAGCCTAAAGCAGAGGACAGCCCTCAAACTGATATAAAAGTTGAAGAAAAGAGTGAAGTGGAAACTAAAATGACTGAGACTACAATAAACGAGAGCTCTGAAAAAGCGAGTGATTGCTCTGAGAATGCGGTGGGAATTGCCGTAAATGGAAAAAACGATTCATCGATTCCAGTCCTGGAAAAGATCAAAGAAGTACTGAAAACTTATAGTAAGTATTGTCTCATTTAAACAATAGTCGAAGTATTGAAACATTAAATTAATTGGAAATCATTTTCACTGTTTTTTTGTTCTCAGATTTCGTGACGAAAATTCAGATAATTTTGGCAAAAGTTCCGATTCTTAAGTTTAACGACAGAATATCGGGAATCGAAGTGACTCTAAATGTCAACAAATTGGTGTCGATTCGCAACACTCAACTGATCTTCGACTACACCAAATGTGAGGCAATACTTTCTAATAATTTATTGGACCCAAAACTGCATATATTGACCAAAGAATTGTTGCCTTTTGTTAGTGGACTGGAGAGTACAGCCATTAGTACTGTTAATCAAAGCCTGGGCTAAGGATCACAACATCAACGACGCGTACAACAAATCGATATCCAGTTACAGTCTGGTCCTAATGGTTATCCATTATCTTCAGTGTAAGTAATTTGTATTCTGAGCCCCTTTTGTATTAATCTATTGGTCTGTTGACAGATGCCTGCAATCCAGCAGTACTTCCATGTCTTCAGGAGATGTTTCCGAATCGATACGATCCGAGTCAAGACATTCGAAATATTCAAATGAGGAATCGCTTCACGCGATGGAAGTCTTATAATGAATGTTCGCTTAAGGAACTGTTGATTGGATTTTTGGATTATTTTAGTTATAACTTTTGTTACTCAAAAGACGCCATTTCTGTCCGTTTAGGTAAAACTCTTGCAAAGCATGAGGTCCAGAACTACCGAACAGACAACAACTTATTCTCTCACTGGAAGTACTTATCAATTGAAGAGCCATTTGACCGCTCGAACACCGCTCGCTCTGTATATGACGAAGTAATATTTGAGCACATCCTCAGTGTCTTTCGCGTTAGTCATTACACTCTAAGACGATATCCATTCCTGGACTCAATTATGGCAATCAAAGAGTACTCTAATAAATACACTTCTAAAAAGACTGAGGCAACAAATGATTCTGAGCCCCTTTCCTACCCCTTCTGTATTTACCCCGAAGTATCTTAAATGTAAGTAAAGTTTATCAGCTCTTTAAGCGAAGAACAAATGATTTAATTGATCGCCGATTGGTTTTTGTTTGATATTTGATTATAAAATAATTATTATATTTCTTTAATGTATTAATAAACTAATTGTTTGAACGAAATACTATTTATTTATTAGTGAGGGATAAGTCGTTTAATTGAGGGCTTATTTTAATTTCAAATAAATTATTGTAATTTTAGAGAGAAATGAAGTCATTTAAAGAATAATTGGATTTTTCATATAATAAGTAATATATTTATTAACAGATATTCTAATCGAGTAATTATTTCAATGAAAGTAAAAAACAAATGTCGAATATTTTTAGTGTTTATAGTGTTTAGTGTTTTGGTCACAATTCTGGTCAGAAAATCCAAAGGAATGGAATGAGAGTTAACTTTTGGACTCATATTTGAATCTTTTTCTCTCATTATTTATAATTTTAATCAAATTTATTATAATTTATTCACTTTTTATTTTAAAAGTTAAGTCTAAAATTCATTTATAACTGAATGAAACACACGATTAGTGCCAAACAGTGTTTAGGAATAAAATGGCCAAGTTCTTTTTTATATTTTTCAAAATTTTTTCAATAATAAATTGTGGGACAAATGAATAGATTTTCTCATTCATTCTTTTATTTTATAAAAATAACATTTAATTATATTCCGATACAAATCAAAAACTAAATATATT
>JAQIXI010000581.1:0-21228 GCA_034700165.1 Galumnidae sp. Gr-Ori-00277
GAGAGAGAGAGAGAGAGAGAGAGAGAGAGAGAGAGAGAGAGAGAGAGAGAGAGAGAGAGAATGAAAACATAAGACAATTCTGTTGAAGAATCTGACCTAAAACTGACTGATGTGTACATCAAAGCAAACAAATACACCTCGGGAAGGGCTCAAAAAATTATGCTATACTTATATTTAAACCATAATTATAGTTATTATTAACTTGAAATTAAATTCAAGTCATTCTTGCAAAGTGTTTGTGGTCTTTTGTTTAATGAAATAAATTTAAAAAGGATATATATCCAACTTGTGTTATGTAACCATGTTACGAAAATTAAATGATGCCAATTAGTTCTAGTTATATTTATAGTGCTCTAATAAAGTGATGCTTAGTTTTCCTGGATTTTAATAGTAATAATAATAATAAAAATAATAAACTTTAATCTCTTTAATCGTTGAATAATTTAACGAAAGGATTAATAAAAAGAGATTTTATTAGTTTTATGTTTTGTTTTTACATTTTTATTGTAAAATAGTTTTTTACTTGTTTTCAATGTTGCCGTCAATTATAGTCAGGATATTAATCAAAAAAATTAGAAAATTTGCAAAACTATTATTAAAATATCTATAATATTCCTTAATGTCTGTGACCTAGATAGATGGGAAATTTTATCTAGATAGATCAATAACTAGATAAGAGAAAGGCTTATGATTAAGGAGTGTATGGTTTACTCACTCCTTGAATATCAATGATTTCTAAAATAAGTATTAAATTAAATAAAGCAAACATTTATGCGAAACAAACACAGAATTTGATGGCAAACATTATAAGAGATTTTTGGCATATGTTTAGCCATTCATAAGGATTGTCCTCAATATAAATGGAGTGCTTCTAATCCGTTATTAAGCGCCGGGCGTTTCGATGGAAAGGTTAAAGAATTCTTTATTATCAATAAATAAATGATATTCAAATGGAAACTTTACTAATAATGTGACCTTGGTAATGAAATTTTATCAATAGGATATTTTATTTCTCTTGTAACATTTCCATATGGAACACAATTGAACTGTCCTTCAAAGAGTACACACCCTTTTGAAAAATGTGTTATTTCCTTATCAAAAAACGATCAAGGCAAAAAGAAGAAAAATTTAATTGATTAAGTATGTAGAGCAATTTTTTTTACCGTTAAAATTGACACTGTTCATCAGTGGCTCATCAAGGGAATAAATAGGATTCTAATAATGTGATCCAATTTATTGCCTCAAATTCAAAGCACAGGTCTTCTCGAAAATTGTAAAGCAATTCATCTAAAGTTTTTTGTATTGAAATGCAAATCAAGTAATCGTTTGAAATAAATTCTATTTCGAACCCATTATTTCAAATGTAATTAAAATATAAAAAACAATTCAATTGAGGAAATGTATAGAAATGTTAGAAAAAAAGTCCTATTCTAATGGAATACTTTTCATTTAAATAACAGATCATTGTTTTGAATGCACTTTAAATCTATAGAAAAAACTTATTCTATATTTCACTGGAATTGGAATTTAATTCCTAAAATGATAGGTATATATAAGTTTCAATTATTTCCAGGTCATTGCCAACCATTAGTTTACTGGTTGTGTTTAAATCACTAAAATAACTCAATTATAATCAAATTATAGTTAAGTACAATAGCATATCCAATCAGGGCAGTAATCTCGATTCTTAAGCAGTCCTTGGTAATTTATTCTCAATTATTAACTAATTGAAAGTTGAAATTATTTTTTTTTTGGGGAAGAGTCTAACGAATTGAAACCAAAACAAAAGATTAATTGAATTAAAAGAATCAAAACTTATAATTTGTTTGGAAAATCAATGACAACAGTTTTGCAAATTGAAAGCCACTTATGGTGTGCTTTATAGTGTTCTTTGTATTTAAATAAATTGATTATTAAATAATAATAAAATGCTTTTTATTCGCATTAAAATAAAGACAAATATTAGGAAAAAATGCAAAAATTTTTGTTGAAAAATATACAAAATATTATAACAATAGTAATGAGGGTTCAGTCAATTGGGATGTGAAAGGCGTGCAAACAATACATCTATAAGTCACAACCAGAACAGAATAGACAGTAAGAGTAGTGCTCAACATTTCTATGGCATTCCATTCATTCAGATCTGGTCTATGTATAGCTTGCAATGCATTTCCCAAAATCCAGTGCTTTCGGGTGGGATAGCGTGCGATGCAATTATAGCCGGCGCTCGTTCTGTGCAATCGTTTTATTAAATGCCTAATAGTATTGCATTTTAGATAACCTGTATTTTTAACCCAAGAGTCAAAAAGTTAGTGTTTTTAGATTAGAATAAAAATCTTTTATACTTCAATGGAATCGATTAAATGAATAGTTTATCAAGGCAATAAATGGATGTTCAAGCAAATCAATGCACTCTTCTATCTTATCGGACACATATCGATGGGTTTTGGCTTTGCATACCTTTTCCCAAATCTAAAGATATTTTTAGTTCAAAAAACAGTGGAAAACAATTAATGGCTTATATTCTGAACAAAACTTTTTTTTTCCGATTCAAACCATTAAATCATTATTCATATAAAGAGTCAAAAGTAATGATTGAATAACTCCAAAGTCCAGACCCTATGGTTAGCAACACTTCTTTTTTTCCAATGAATTCCTTTTATCCGAAAATTTTTTTTCACACTTTATTTCTATCGATAGAAATATTTTATCGATTATTTTGGGTTTTTTGTAAGACATTTCGGCGTTTCAATTGTCTGGTGAATGCCATCTCTCATAAGCCATCCCTCAGACAATCCATAGCTCTGTTACAAAAACAGAGTCATAAGTCAGTGTACATTTTGACTGGGAATTGCATAAAGGTAAATTTCTTTTTTATTGATGCGCTTATAAATTATCTATCACTGGCTCTCAAAAAAAAGAGCGGTTAAGCGGCAGATGATGTGCCAACAGGTTTACAGATAGCACACCATATAATGATAGACTTTGTGCTAAACAATTGTCACACATATAATAATTTTTCAGACTTTTATCTGACAAAGAGAAGTGTATACTCGAGTAAAGTTTAAGAGAGAAAATAAGCCGAAGCGAAGAAAATACTCATATCTTGTTATCCCTGACTTCTTTGTTCAGAGCTGTGACTCCGAAGAAAAGGCGAAACACTTTTTCACATGTATTTCACTCATGAATAGAATACTATTTTCTAAAAATAACACTAAAAATGTTTTAGAAATTGAAAATTTTGTTTTTCCACGATCATTGATTGCGTGATACACTTTAAGTAAATGAAAGGATCTAATTTTTATCTAAAAACCACCAAGAGCGGTGGTCAAGGGTGACCAACACAATTCAAATATTCATTATTTAGAATATTTAGTTCAAGTCTATGTAATGCAGTGCATGTCATGTCATAACCACTTTTGTAACCTTGGTAATTAGCTCATCTTGATAATCACTGATTACAGGATGAGCTAAATAGCGATATGAAAAATAGTGAAGCACTTAAGCCATAACCTGTGCTCAGCACTAATACAAAAAGTTTAAGGAAAAGATTATGAGAAATGTTTTGTTCAAATCTCGAGATTTTTGATGAGAACTGAGAAGAGGTAGAGATGGTATACGATCACAACCAGAGATAGTAGGAGTCCCACATAACTGCCCAAAACGAGCGAATAAATTCGTGATATAATAACACCTTATTCTGTGCCCCAAACAATATAATAATAGTGATAGAAAAACAATAATAAGACCTTAATTATAGGCAAAACTTATTATATAATATAATATCATTTATACGTTTAATATAACGTATTATATATGAGTAGTACTGATAAAAACTCGTGAATTTCACTCATACGCAAAGGTATGTTTCCCATCCCTGCCACTCATCATCTTAACTATTGTTACGGACTACTCAAACACTCACACAACTTGTTGAGGACCGAACTGTTTGTTTGTTTTCAGTGAATTCCGTGTTTGAGGAGTAATGTTCTTCTGGTAATAGACTCGAAGTAAACAGACATCCCTTAAGCACTGAGTCCTACTTTTATTCAAAATTGAATTGTAAAGCAATGACTTTGTTTTGTTTGTTTTATAATAAGCGGCTATACGTCACACAGAATAACATCTCATATAATGATAATTAATCCGAAGCCCATTCGAGTGTCGGCAAAAGTCTTGGCCTCAAAAGTCTTATTTAAAGATATTCTCTAAGAAAAATGAATACATTTTTACTGACATTGAATGGAGTATTGAATAGAGTATTCAAATATAATATTATTCATACATTTATTGCCGGATAAATGTCAAACAAGAAATCAGTTTCATTGATGTACTGTCAGTGCTATCAATGGTTCAATGGATGAGTTCCTAATGAATTCCAAACTTATCTATTTATGAATTTCTAATCAGACATATTTTTGCAAGAATCAAATTTTCAATGAATGATAGATTAACTCTAAAGCCGTTTAGATTCGCATCAATTTATTAAAAGCAGTTCTTTTTCTTTGAGTCTAAAATATTGACCAAAAGATCAGAGAATAATTATCTTTCAAGTTTTAGTTACACTCTATTGAATTAAATTAGACTAATCTTGATATTAATAACAAAAGCGTTCTCTAATGTTGCTTTTAAAGAGCCGAGAATCACCATAATCACTTTAGTTATTCTATACAAGATTTTGTTCTCAGCCTAATATCAAATGTTCTAGATTCAATTTTCTAAAGCGGGTATTATATAATGTTTTATTTTATTATCATTTGAATAGTGTTTAACATACAAAGAGAGCATTTGATGGCACAGAATAAAAGGGTATTCATTGAAAGTTATTATAAAATGCATTCTAAAAAAGAAAGAAAAATAAGGATTGCCTTGTTAAAATTTGTTTATTAAATTATTCATTGAATAACTGGAATGTTGTTTAATATTAAAAATAAAATATTGATAACAAGCAGAAAAAACAATTAGGATCACTATTTAAAGAGCACAGAATATATTGAGTGTTAAAATAATAAATCAATGAAATGCTATTTTAGTTGAAAAATATATTTATCGTAAGAAAAAATCTTTAATTAATATCGAGTAAATACACTAAAAATATCATTAAAATTGTTTTTTTTTCTTTACGATTGCTATCAATTGAGTGTAACCTTATTTAAAATTTGCCGAATTATGAGGCGAATAAATTTATACTAGCAACTATAGTATCAATTTAAATATATTGGCCGTAAAAATTTCATTATTAAAACCAAAAATAAGGTTAAGAAATATATTTTTTCCTATTCTTGTTCTTTAATTTAAGAATTATGCTTGATTAAATTCATTAATAACTTTAACACTTTAACTAAATTTTTTTTATTTCCAACTAATTTACTCGAAATAACACTGAATTTTAAATATTATTTTAATTATTTTAATTACAGTCGAATCTAATTTAGTGGTAAAACTGTTTAACATTTGTAGTATATTTTTTTTGGTGTTAAATCCTTGCATGAACAAATTCTATGCATTTTTTCTTATCACAAAGTTCTTATCTATTTAAATTTTTACTAATTATTATTCATCTATTCTTGGTTAGATAGGCTAAATTTGAATATTTTGCTTGATAAAAGTTGCTTTAAATTTTTAAGTTATACATCAAATACCATTTAATGAGTTTTTTAAGATAAAATACACTTGTTAAACCATAACTAATGTACTAGGGCAATATTTTGAAGGTCTCAACAAGGTTAAACATATTAGAATTGAAATTCATAACCAACGATTAGAACATATCGAGGAAAGACTGTAGTAAATCGATTGTGAATTAAAATTCATATAAAGTAAAAAACCTATTTTTCAAACTAAAAGAAAGGCACAGAATAGCACTCTATGATATGATGGGAACAATACCGATTCCCCGCACAGCCATCAAACCATTCCTTTTACTATATTCTATAATAAAGATTTATTTGAATTTATTTTTAATCATTTGACCCTTGGATCATTCTCGTGATGGTATTAATACTTTAAAATGATAATTACTATTGAGAGGCACTGCTCTGCTCTGCCCTACACTTCACTATACTCTAAGAGCATAAGTGCTCAGACCTCACCTTAAAAAAAGAGCGCTCAGTATTTCTTATATAATATACGAAAAAAAATTTTTTTTCTATTATAGAAAATATAAATAATTTGTTTTTTGTTTCCATCTCTCAGTTATGTATAAAATTAAAGAGATTTTTATTAATATTATATAAACTTAGAATAAATGTGTTTTTACTTCATTTATATTTGCAATTATATTCTATTATGTTTTTACAAGAATAGAAAAGTATTTTCAATTGTTTTAAATCTCATGAGGTCTGTGCCATTGATATATAAAACTACATTTAAAGCCAAACCTTAACCTCTATTCGTTGATAACGACGTTTTTTTATTCGTTACGAACATTACCTGAAAATAGCAGTCAAACAAAACTAAGAGAACCGACAAAAAGAAGAGCTCAAAGAATAATAGTTTTATTTAAAGGTTTAATCAAAGCATATGTCAATAAAATGGTAAAAGAAAAAAAGAAGTAATACTTCTATGTATTTATATATAACTGAATGCCTTTTTAGCCCGAAATTAATGAAATCTTAGTTTTTAAAACAATTTTTTTGGTCATTCATTCAAATTATAGACTGAATTTTCGCAGTCTATTAATCAAAAACATATAGTAATCAAACGTAAAATTGTTATAAAACTATCATTTGATTGATTTTCTTCATTGATATCATCAATAATATTATAATTTGAAGATTTAATACTAAAAATATATTTACCAAAGATGGTCAGGGGATGGACAGGGGATAGGCAGGGGATGAACAGGGGATGCACTCACAACATAACAAACAATTATTTATGAATTTTTTTATTAATTCTGTTTTCCTGTTGTAAATAAAAAGGGGTTTCATTTTGGACAACCCTTTGGACAACACTGACTGCCAATCATTAGTCAAAGTCTTAAAGAAAAATAAACTTCAATTTGAATATTGAATAGATTATGAAAAAACAGGAATAGAGTTAATAACAATTCTGTTGATGATATTAATGATGGAAAACTTGATGGTTAACTCAACAAAATCAATTTGATATTTCACTTAATAACGAGCACAATAAGAAAAGTACATTTTATGTTACCAAACTGAGAAATCGTGATTTCATAGATCAAACTAAATGTATGTCTAAATATTAATAATATTAATTTTAATATTAATATTTTCAGACCTAAATTGTGATTCAAATGAAATACTGAAATGTGAGCCAATCATCACTTTTTCATTGAGTGTTAAGAAGTGTTTAAAATATTTTATATTTAAATTTAAAGTTTTTCCTTATCTATACTTTTCTTTTATTATTCATTTCTTGAATAATAATAAAAGAAATATAATTTTCTGTATAAAAATAGTTTAGCATGATTGATCAGGCTAATTTTATTAGCACAAATGTGACCTGTCATATTTTGTCTGTTCTGACATCATTTTTATTTTATGGTAAAAATAGGGAGAACTCAGAGAAACATCTGTTTAATTATTTAAATTTGCCTGTATTATTCTCGATTATCATGCATCAATAGCCCTTCAACAATGTTACCTTGACGCTTTTTGCGAGCCATTGAAGGTTACCTACAGTAGGCAATTGTCCCCTAATGTCGTAACTTTGGGTTTCTTTACGTAAATTTGAATAATTAAGAAATAATTTCAATTTTCCTTATATTTTACGCATTTTTGCCAATAAAATGCATAGTTTTATCAAGAACAATTTTTCCTTTTTAAATATATTTACTTTTTATCCTGATCAATATTAATATATAATTTAACTTTCAATCATTAATTAATGATTCGTTAATAGTCTGAAGTCAAAAAACTGTGAAAAGATGACAGAAAGGATGACATTACAATGACATTTTGTAAGTGAGCAAGACACTAAATGTTGATGACAGGCTTGATTGAGCTAGCATATATTCTTTTCTCTTTTCAATTGTTTTCGAGCGGAAATTGATTTGTCTTTTAATCGAAAAAAATGATTTAATTTCAAACATTTGAAATGTTTTTGCCTGAATAGAGTTGAAGTGTCAACAGAAATTTCACCATGGTAATTACAACGACTGTCACAATTATGACTAACTATGAAATGGGAATTTTTTTTCAGTAATCATTCATTTTTTTTGCTAAGTTTAAGCAAAAATTTAGATTGATCATGTTCAACTTTTAGTTTATGGATAAAACTGAGATTAAAGTTTATTAAAGACTCATTAAATCCACCTTGATTAAATGAAAACTAGTTTACATTTGAGTAATGAAATAAACACTTAATAAAGTATTTCATTAGAAAAATAATTAATTAAAATAAACGATATTTTTATCGATTAATTAACAGTAAATTAACGCAAAAAAACAAATTCCTTTACCTTTTGGTCGAAAAGTTTTGTATTTCTTTCTTAAAAGAGTGGAAAACACTTTGAAAATCACTCGAAAACGAAATATTTTCACAAAATTATCAAAAAGTTTCGCCAAAAAACTTCTTTATTCACAACAAAAGTAATGAAAACTGATAAAAGATTTGTTCACTTTTCACTCAGAATATATGCTCAGAATCGCATCCAAAAAAGTTAGAGAAATGCATAGGAAATAAAGAGTCCCTAAAACTCGTGTGAATTCGAGAGCATATGTGATGCGAGAGTGAACTTCCACTCACTATTAGTTACCGAACCTAACATACAGCGAGAGGGGAACAGACAATAATGCTATTGTACTTCCTGTGAGATACACACCAAACAATTGAAAGGAGAGGCCGATCCGCACACCTGTTCTTCAGGTATACTGAACTATAGAGAACTGTCTTATTTTTTTGGGCTCAAAACAATTGGGCGGTTATATTGTCAACAGAGATGCCGTCTATAGGCTTAACATTAAACTAGCAAACTATGCAATAGTTTACAAATTTTAATCTAGGTAATTATAAAAATTTACATGATCTGATCAAGATAAAATTCAAATTATTCAAATGTTATTAAAAAACTGTAATGTTTTCAAAAATAAAGTTTATTTTAATCAATAAAAATATTTATTTAATTATATAAATTATATAATCATAATATAAACATGGTAATCTTATCAAACTACGTAATTATAGCCAGATTAGATTAGATAATGATTATTGATTATTGATATTTGTTAAAAAATAAACTTGTACATAAAGATTGTGAATACGATTTTTAAGATATAATTAATTAAAATTACATAAATATTATATCAATTAAATATTAATTGAAAACTAATCAAGGTGTTTTTAACTTCTCTTGAATGGAAATATGAGTAGTCGTTGTCCACAAAAAGTGGAGATAAGTTTTTGTCATTTTTTTCCATTCAATAGATTAACCATTTCTTTAAGTTTCTTGTGTTCGTGCGATAGGAGGAGTGCGTCAACACATCCGACAAATATTTCATTTTGAAAACAGTCTTCTCTTTAAAGGGAAGAAAAATATTTACTTAAATATGAAAAACAAAAATATTTTTGAAGACTAAAATTGTCTTAATTTCTAATCAAATGTTTAAGAGTTGAACAAAACATTTATGGAATTTTTTCTATATTTGATCTGAGCTTTTTAAATAAACTTGTTATTCTAATGTAATAATAAATGAGCTTGTAAACTTCTTAAACTTGATAGATAAAACTTAAGAATTTCAATAGAATATTCTATAAAAAGTGTATTCTTGCAGATTTCATTCTCAAATTAAATTTAGTTTTTAACTGTTAGTAATAGTTAGTCCTTAACAGTCTTTTATAGTCTCTTACAGTTAGTGTTTGAAAATTAGAGGATATGATGAGTAATAAATACCTGCAAAGTTTATGAAGATTATTATCGCGATATAATTGATAGCACTCTTCGCAGACGTGCTCTAAGTTTGCAAACTTAGATATATCGTGAACACCCGTACACTTTAACGATGCAAAACCCCTTTTATTTCGCCTCAACATTCTTTTAGTGGGTAATGACTGGAGTGAAGATATGCTGACCACTACTATAATGGTTGCAATTAATAGAAACCGAATCGGAATTAAATTAAACCTAAATTAAAACAAAAAACAACAAAATATTAGAAATTAATAGAAATTAATAATAATATTCTTAAAAAAGTATCATATCTTACATATTTGGCCAAAATAAAACAATTTTGTAGGGAGCAAGAACATAAATAATTAACTTAACTAACATGTAAAACTAATCAATTAATTAATGCAAATAAAAGTTGAAGAACATTTGAATGAACTAATTGCTAATCAATGAATTATTATCTATTAATTCAAGGCTTCCAATAGAAGATCAAGAGTTTACTACTCGTACTTCAGTGGAGAATCACTTTCACTAAACTTTTTCATATAATCATTGTTTTTGATGTAAATTCAGTAGTTTTTATAACATAATTAATTATCAATAGTTTAAAAGTCAACAACCATTTGATGAACAATAAATCAATTGATTAAATATATAATCATTTTATTGAATAAACTCATCATTTAATGTATTAAAATATATATAAACTTTAAACTTTGAAACACTGTTTGAATGAGAATAAAAATATTTGCAATATTTTTGCCGCTCAAACAGTTTTTATTTGAGTTCCATTGATTACATCAGAAAGAAGTTCCCCGATTAATTCCAAAAAACAGGATGTGTTAAAGGTTTTAATCGATTTCTAACTAATTTTATTAATTTATTATATCATTTAAATGAAAGTCTAATAATAGAGAAATATGTACCAGTACATTTTTATAATATTCTATTGATAGATTCAAATATAAATTTAGTACAGTTTATACAGTCTTACAGTTTCTGAGTTTACAGTTTGAGTGTAGATGTATTGCAAGACTTGTTTGCAATGCTTTCTATTGTTTGGGAAATTCCTCACATATTATAATACTTTAGGCCTAAAATTCTTGGAAAGAAGTCATACCAAAAGTCATACCCCTATATATTTCTAAATTTAAGTAAACCAAGGTGATAATGTTTCAAGTTTCATTAATAATTTTCCAATAATTATGTAAATAAAGCGAAAGAAAAATATAATATCAATCGATAAAAAGATAAGTCAATGAAATATTAGTTTAGTTTATGTTTTTTTTCCTGAAAAATGAAATTTTGTTTTTTATTTGCAATGAATTTAAAACATTGAGAGAGTGAGTGGTCTCAAAAATTATAGCGGAATTTGTTCTAAATATTCAACAGAAGTCGAAAACGAATATAAGTCAGCAAAGTTTTTGTTGGAAAAAACTAGAGGAAAGTTAATGAATGGTTTTGCGCACAGCCTATAATTACCTGTCCTCTGCCTGTGTTATGAAAGCCACTCTCTATCCGGTGGCGTGATTTCAATTATATCCAATTATAAACATCGCGCTATTATTCATGAATATTAGCATTCTTTTAGCCATTATTCACCTTTTTTTCATCCTAGATCATTTTTGCGGTTTCATCAAGCTAGTTAGATTACTCGTTTAATTTGTAAATCTAGTTATTTACCATGATAATATAATTTTCAAATTAAGTAGTTTAAATCTAAACTAGCTAAACAAATGAAAATAGTTTAATTTTAAAATAAAATGAACTTGATAATTAATTATTAAACCCATTTAAATTTGTATTTTCATAAAAAAATAACTTTCAAACAAAAGACAATTAAAATTGAACATGATAACATTAATAAAGAAAAGTGATACTCACTTCAGCCGAGTTCTGCGGTCCATATGAAAGGTAATTCTGTGTCGATTCTGTAAAACTGATCAGAATTGTTGTCTGTGTAGTGAAAATTCATGTGTGAGCAAGGCAAACTGAGTGCTCAAACTATTTAGATGAGTTTCATTTTAAACAGTTTTGAAGATATCGATAGAAAAGATAAGCAGAGGTTTGTGTTGTCAGTCAAATGGTTTGCTAAACAACAGAACACAACTGTAAGGCTAATCCCGTTTCTGCCTTTAGGCGTGGCTTCTGTTCTCACTTTTAATCAAAAAGAATAGTATCGGAGAAACGGTTTGTCACGAAATTCTCAATTCCTATGTTTTGACAAATATTTGAATTATTCTTTCGATAAACAAATATAGTATTTAATATTTGGGTATAGGTTTGTACCAATCTATTGAGGGACAACTAATCCCTTTACCACTACATTCAATACAAATAAATGAAAATTACTTATACTCAGTGAAGCTTAAGAGGTGGGACTGTATTCTTAAGTCTATCCATCCCTTAAGAGACTTAATTAGTTATAATTATGTTTTATATTAACTGATTTGGAAATTCCTGAATTTCAAAAAATTTGATATTTTAATCTTTTCCTGGTTATGGTTCATAGATGAAATTGTACTTGGTGAACCCCATTTTAGCCATCCCTAATATATCTATCGCTAATAAATGATAAGAAATTTAAAGGAAAATTTATTATTTGATAATTAAATTTTGATATTTTGATTAATATATCATTGAGAAATAAAATCAATGATCAAGTACAGATTGAAAATAAAAGAGATAAAAATCTTATATTCAAGTTTAGAATAATTTTGTGTCCATTAAAAATGAGTTAACATTAAATAATTAAAGTTAATATTCAGTGAATAATTTGAATAATTTTTTTGTTGTTTATTTTTTATGGAAAATTTTATAAAATTTGTTTAATGAAAAGTGAAACTGTCATCAAAGTGAACGGTACTATTCTTGTACAAACTGTCTCATTTCCGAGAAATTTGTTAGTTTAATTGATAAAATATTTCTCTGATATAAATTGTTTTAATATATAAATAGATATTTTGTGTCCAAAATTCAATTTAATGTTAATTTAATAAATGTTTTGTACATTATTTTGAAGGTTATTATAGACATCGCAAATGAAAACAATGTTTAAACGAATAGATTTAATCGAAATAATGACTAAATTAATAAATTTTAAAGTAAAGTTGCTTGCTAATAAATGGTTTATTAACAAAAATAAATAATTCCGTATCAGTGAAAATCAGTGATTATTATTATTATTATTTTTAATAAATGTATTAAAAGTTATTTCTAAAGTGACTCAAAAGCATAATTATGTATTTTAACAAGGATAATTATATTATAGTTATAAATGAATTCCATTAAATAACCTTGCTTATGTTAATATAAAAATCAGATTCTTGTAACAGTATCTTCTAGGAAGACATGGCTACTATTCTTGGAATTGGCCAAAGAATTGTCAGTTGACTTTGAACTTCTGTTATATCGAAAGACAACTATTCTTATCATAACAAAAGAGATAAAACTGACGGATATACCGCCGAAACAGTAATATAGAAGAACTTCTGGATGCTTCTCAAGAAATGGTCCTTCGATGAACTGAGTGACCATTTCTAAGATACCCAAAAGCAATACATATATGGTTCCCACTCTATCCGTTATTTCAAAGTAGTCTTCAATGTGCGAAAAGGTGGCCGACCAGAACGGGGCGATTCCTATCCCTGGATCAATTAAACTTATTATTAGAAATATAACTAAAAATTTTAATACTATTATTTAATACTAATATTTAAAAAGTTCTTCAAATCTCAAAGTATTATACAATAATACCAGAGATGGCGAAAGTTCTCGATCCTGAGGGCAATTGACAAAATACCCTCCCCTGAGCTAAAAAAACCCACAGACCAAGTGCTTGTCCATAGACACTAAGGTGTTAAGGTGTCAAAGTCCCCAGGGGGTATTTTGTCATTTTTGTTTTTCAGGGGGTATTCCGGAATACTTTCCCTGTTCGCCATATCCCTGAATAATACCTTTTCATCAAATTGTGACATAACATTGAATTATTTTGTAGGGCTTTAAGTTTTTTAATATATAACGTCTTATTTGAATAGAACTTAATAAGAAACAATTTGGTCTCATTTTGACCGGTAGAGGGCATCAAATTAAAAAATTGTATTACATCTTGACAATATTTACATAAACCCTTTCTAATTGGAGCATGATGATCTCAAATATGGTTTAATATTCTATTTTCCTATTTTAATTAATTTTACTTTTTGAGAACATTTAACTTTTCATTTATCATTACATTTAACTTGATGACTTTTCTCAATATGCAAATTTAAAAAAAAATAAAAAATAAAAAAAAACAACTAGGTAGCATTAAATTTTTAAATTTTTCTATATTATTAAAACCATGTATACAATTTCATTGTGTGTTTTTGTATACAATAGTTTTATTATAGATAGATAAGTGATTTGTTTAAATAAAATTATGATATATCAAGATATGAGTCGCAAAAACCTTTAGAGAAAAAATGATTTGAAATTAAATTTTTTCTTATATTTCTTAAAACATATTAATTAAATTTCAAGAAATGTTTGCATTAGAATATGAAAGCATTACTTTCTTAAGTTTAGGAGATATAGGAATACAAAAGTACATTAGTTGGTAAAGTGTGAAAATAAAGTCCGTTCCTCAACTTGTATCACATTTGCAAATTCATTAGTAATAGTAATTGTTAAAGTATTGAATGATTAATAACTAGTGTTGTTTCAGTTAACTGAAACTGAATATAAACTGAATAGAATAGAAATATTTAATAATTATATCATGTTTTTAATGTTAACTGAATATAAACTGAATAGAATAGAAATTGTTTTTATCAGAACTGAATAGAATAGAATAGAAAATATTTTTTTACAGAACTGAATAGAATAGAATAGAAAATGTTTTTCACAGAACTGAATAGAATAGAATAGAAAATATTTTTTTAAAGAACTGAATAGAACTGAATAGAAACAAAAAATAATTTTTAATAACTGAATAGAACTGAATAGAAATGAAAAAACCCGAACTGAAACAACACTATTAATAACTTATTACTTTAACAATTACTCTTACTAATGAATTTGCAAATGTGATGCAAGTTGAGGAACGGACTTTATTATCACACTTTACACCAATTAGTCAGTACATTTTCTTTATAATAGGGATTTGACCTGATACAACGTATGTTAAAGAGGATTATTAAAGTTCAACATTCAAATTCAAAAGCATTCAAATGATTATTAAAGAGAATTATTTTTAATTGAACTTGGTAATGGTATTTAATGTTGAAAATATAAGGGCACCAAATTGGGCACTTTTTTCTATCCTAAATTATTATTATTATTACTTTTCTAAAAAATTATACCTAAAATATACTTTAATATAAATTCAATTATTCATCATTTATTGTTAAAATTTGTACATGCTTAATTTGATAGATTAAAAGATTTAGGTTGGCAATCAATGAAGATAATATTGAAGATAACAATTACTCATCAAAATTGCATAAATAGTTTGGATAAATTCGATAAAAAAAGGATTAAATGCTTACCAAAGAGTATATTTCCAATCCATACAATGACTTCACTTTTATTTGCAAAGAATAGCAAAACAATGGCGGTATAAATGATGGCGTAATGAAATATCATTATATATTGCGGGCGAACACGAATTGCAACGAATATATTAAAGGCTCGGTTGAGGGTATAGGAGGCGGTCATCACAGATAATAAAATGGCGGTCTTCGATGCTATGGAATTATTTAGAAAAAGGTTAATCACCATTTAGCAAGATTCAATTACATTAGAAGCTTTAAATCACCTTCCATATCTGCATATTCGTGGAAGAATGTCGGAGAAAAGTCTATAAAAGCGGCCTCACTCACAATGGCTGTGGCAAAACAAACAGCACCTAGACCAATTACTGTCTTTCTAGGTAATTTGTTTGACACCGTTGGCAACTGATCCAACATTTGAAACGAGGAAAATCTACGCCTTATAGGAACGGTGTAGTACCTTGTTGAGTTTCTATGACGCAATGGTTCACTGAATTTCTTGTTGCCCATGACCTGGATTGAGTATCTAGGTACCATAAGATCCTTTCGTTTCAACGAACTCATCCTAGACTCCGGTTTGTTTTCAATGACTTGCACGGTATACCTTCTGTGGTATAACTTCTCAATAGGTTTCAGCACTTCTTCGATCTCTTTTTCAATGACTTCTTTTTCTTCTTCCTTAGAGTCGGGAAAATATTTGTGCGTTAAAAACATTAACGACAACAGAACGCCTCCAAACACTTGAAGGGCACCACTGGTCAGAAAGGGTGGAATCAATTTGTGACTGTAATAACTCATTGTATAAGTGGTGTTCGTCATAAAATCGGGTTCCGTACAATTCTTGTCACCTTTTAATTAATTACAGAACAATTAGTATTTCATTTATAAGAATTATTGAGAATTAGTACCAAGGTATTAACAAGGTTCCCTAAATATTTATATATTTATGCGATATTTTACCCTAAAATGAATTATCATTTAAACTAGGTGAGATATTACAATTCTTATTGAATTTTTGATTGAAATATTTAAGGACCTTGCTAAGATAACCTTGGTCTTGAAGAATTTAAAAGAATTGTATTACTAAAAACAAAGGGTTGGACCATAATTGGACCTATGATTAGCCCCAAACCAAATGAGAATTCAGACAATTGTAGTATTGAACCACTTTTATGGACCCACATCTCAATAATCCAAACCGTCTGAACGATGTCTAGAGTGCCGGCACCCATACCTCCAATGAGGCCAAATATGTAGAATACTATGAAATCGGGTGATATCGGTAGGAGTGCTGTCACCACACCATAAAGTATAAGGGCTATAACCAGTATTAACTGTCGGTTCACATATTTGAAGAGAAAACCGACTGTTTTTTCAAACAAAGAAAATAATTAATAGTTTGAAATGAGGACAACCTTTGAAACTGACAGCACGAGCCTATGATTGTGCCCACAGCGAACAGTGTGTAGTAATGAGTTACCAACTCTGCCTCAACATCCAAAACACACGTGAAGTCGAGTAGTGCCGGTGCCATACATGTCAACGATAAGCCCTATCATTCAATTTCATTAAATTAACTATAGATTAACTATTAATTAATTGAACTAGATTAATTAATAACAATTAAGGTTATATAGTTGTTCGAATAATCATATTACTAGAACAATTAATTTAAATTAAGTTTGCTAATATTTTAATCTTGTTAGATTATAAACTAAATTTAGATAAAATGCATTTATAAGTCATTTAACTTAAAAGTCTTTACAAATATTTCATTATCAATGAATCATTAATAAATTAGCATGCTGAATTATTTAGCTGGATCTAATTAAGAGAATGATAAACTTACATAGGTTAAATTTGCATAACAGAGCAAAAAAGTGTAAACATATTTATCAAACTTTGATATATTGACTTCAGAGGACTCTTCGGATTCAGTGTAAGAATCTCTGTGTTTAAGACAATCACTATTTTGATTTAAAATAACATTATTTTTGTTTATTAAAGAGTCTCCGATTTGAAAAGTGTTGTCAATGTTTTGCTCCATTCATACAATTGACTCAATACTAGATTAAAGTGAAAATTATTCAAATAAAAGAGTAAAACCATTTGACAAAAGTTTATATAATATTTGTTTCGATTATTGTTATGATTTCGTAAGTATTCAGACATTTATCACAAAAATTGAATTAAAACTAATAATCACTTAATTGAATGGATTAATAACGGACTCAAAAGCAAAAGATTCACAAAAAAATGTTATTAAATGAGCTTATCATTGGTTTTGATCAGGGTCACTATATCCTGAGGGATTTCTATTATTAGTGTTGAAAAAAATTCAAATAATTCATTCCTAACACTCATTGAGAGACACGAACTTCATATCTGATTATTACTGAATGTCATTCTTAATGTCAAAATATTTCACAATTAATCAAGCTCAAAATTAATCTAGCAATTATTTATGAAATTAGTGACGAACTCAAACAAAATATTGACTGAATTTGTTTGATAAAAGTGCAAGTATTTAATTACGTAAACCAGGATCAATTGAGGATTAAGTCTATCGAAAAGTGAGCGATGAAGAAAAAGTTGAATTTTTGGTTATCCCCCACACATTCCTCACACACTTATGGTTAGTTACCATAAAATTCAATGAAAAATGAGTAAATCAAAGATCTTCTTCTGTCATATGAGGTATGATCTCAACTTCTTTATCTGATTTACAGTTCGTTTTGATTCATCTCTTCTATCGATTCTTCAATAAATTTGTTAAAACCTTCACAAAAGTGTAATAAAAAATATTTATTACATTTTGAAAGTTTGTCCCAAATTATTGAGAGTCAAGAAAAGAGTTATATATTGAACGTTAACTCTTTTCTCAATGATATTAATCTCAACTTTAGATTATCTTAGATCTAATTAAAAACTATCAAGGTAGAGAAACATTTTTGACAATTTCCACGAGCCTTTTTTGTAAATATTTTACTAATTTTATCAAGGCGTTTTAAAGTTTATTATTAAAAAATAAAGTTTAAAATAATTGAAAATTAAGTAGTAAATAATCTAGTTATTAATAATTTAATTATTAAAATTTTCCATAATTAGTTACTAGATTGAATAAGTTACTAGATTGATTTTCAAATTAAAAATTCTTAATTTAATATCAATTTAAAAAAATATCAATAATTAAAAAAATGTATTTATTTACTATAAAAAAGTGACTTATAAAAATAAAATGAACTTGATCAAATGTTTTATAATTAAATTATATATCTCTATTAATAGTTGACTCCGGATTTCTTGGATTATTAGCCGTTAGAGGAGTTGTAAAAACTCTTAGAATTAGTCGTAAAGTGAGAACAATCTCATCGATTAGACGTCTTATGAGAAGAGCTATATTTGCGACCACTTTCTGTTTGAGACCAATTAAAGACATCAATGATTTTGAGTCAAACAAACCGTTCATAACATTAACATCTTTGGTGTCAACTTTTTCACTCTGATCTTGAAGTTGTCTCTGAAATCTGGCGATTGGAGGATACCTGGGCTCAAATGGCTGTTGTCTGGGGCCATAGTCTTGATTTAAAGCAGAGGGTAATTCCCTCAGCAAAAGTTTTTTTGCCCGGATTAAAGTACCCAATTCTGTTAGAGTAAAGACCGCTTCGATTTCAACCAAAAATTGTATTAAAATCAAAACTGATATCAAATTTAAGTTAAACTTTTGATAAAACATTACTTTTAGTGAAAACAATTGAAAAAAACAAAAATTGAAGGAAAAAGCGTTCGAATGTTAGTTTAGTTAAGAATATACTAAAAATTGTTTTTGATGTCATTTTATCCAAAAAATATTATAATAAAAGATATGTTTAAATAAAAGAAGAAAATATAGAAACAAAACTTCTTATTGAGGAGAAGGACAGACATCTGAAAAGACCGGATTTACAGTAGTGTTAAGCTTAAGGTCTGTCATAAAACTTGGATTTTATTCTTCGCCACAAAATAAAAGAAAAATGATTTTAATGTAATTTTCAAATAAATCTTTTTTTAAAAATATTCTTTTGAATAAAAGTCTATTGAAAGGAACCGCTCAACTGTTGAGCACAAGTATGAGAAGCAAAAGTGAGTAAAATAGTTACAAAACTCGTTATAGAAATTAATCATTTTTTAAAATATAAAATATCCAAGATTATGAAAAGAAAACTTAATTAAATGGTTTGAGGCTATCCTTCCTTTTGTATGAGAAGTTGTGATGTTTTCAAAAGTTTTAGAGAAACTATTTTTATAACGTTTTATATGAATGTCATATAAATTGGTTTCTATGGAAACCAATTCATAAGTTGTTTGCAAACAATAAATACATTTAAATGCCATTTGTTTTACAAATAATTATAAAAATAATTAAAGTTTTTAATTACTTAACATAAGAGGAGTATTATATTTCATTACCTTATGTGACCTTGCTCTTCTAGAAGAATGTCAGAAGTTGTAGTAAATGACATTTTCCATGAATTGTTTGATGAAAATCAGAGATTAATCGATGAGTTTTCACTAAATAAGAAATATTTTAATATTTTGCAAAAATACAGATATTTATTGAGAAGTATTTGCATTGAAAGCGATTCCAATGAAGACATAGAACTGAGACAAAGATTTAATGATTTGGAGAATGAATTCCAAGTCATCGAAGAAGAAATCAAAACCATTAACACTGAAAACCTTAAAACTCTTGAATTAAGAAATGAAATGAAATCAAATGATAGACGACTTCGAAGACATGTCAGCAGAAGAGATGAAGACTATGAAGAAGAAGAAGACGACGACTCTTTCGTTGAGGACAATGAAAACCAATCGGAGAATAAATCAAATTTTAAGTTTTTGTCAGAAACTGATCGCGTTTTAGAAGAGGACGGAATGGTTGTCACTGAAAGGGATCCCAAGAATTCCTCGATTTTAGGTATGAATCAAATTTGAGTTTAATTTATCTGAAATTTGTTATCATTTGTGGGAAAAAGTGGTTCGAATGGCAGACAATTCACAAGTGTTTGGCTATCGATGCAATTGGAGTGACTGTCAATACGTTTCTGTTTCCAAACCCAAAGTGGAGGCACATCTGCGATCAGTTCACGACAGGGGAGGACTCTTTGTCTGTTCAAAAGGCAAATGTAGGGCAAAGTTTATATCCCAGAAACTGTTGTCCAATCATTTAAATGATGACCACTCGAAGCAATACAAATGCGATTACGACGACTGCGGCTTTCAGTGCAGAACTCGTCAACATTTGACGGACCACTTGAGACGACACACCGGAGAGAAGCCATACGTGTGTGCTGTTGATGATTGTGGTAAAGGCTTTGCCACCAGACAAGAGCTTAGAAGACATAACAATACAGTTCATACAAAAGAGACATTGGTTTGCGATTGGCCCGGATGTGAACTGGCATTCAAGACTCAAAAGGCATTAAACCAACACCAGAATAACCATACCTTAACTTAATTATCCATTCCTTTCATTTATAAAATGACTGACAAATCAATATTTGTATAAAAATTTAACTACCAAAATTTATTTGAAATCATATTTAAGTAAATTAATCACTAATTACCCTCTTTTTACGGGTATAGTACGCACCCCCGCATATAGTACCCAGTCTATAATTTC
This sequence comes from Galumnidae sp. Gr-Ori-00277, assembly GCA_034700165.1. Lineage (NCBI taxonomy): Eukaryota > Metazoa > Arthropoda > Arachnida > Sarcoptiformes > Galumnidae > Galumnidae sp. Gr-Ori-00277. Next base: position 21,050 of record JAQIXI010000581.1, read on the forward strand.
TGAAAAATTATGTTTTGTGCTAGTATAATACGCGTATTGAGTAGGCTCTGGTATATTTTTCACAATAAACACTTTTTTCCTCAGATAACCTGCGTATAATACATGATCTAGGTATTTCCTAGTATTGAGAATAATACCCAAATCACGAGAGATCCCCAGGGATCGACTTAGTATGGGTG
>JAQIXI010000582.1:0-21213 GCA_034700165.1 Galumnidae sp. Gr-Ori-00277
CTTAACAAGTACAGCTATCTTTTGGATTTTTCGCTAATTTTTTTCCGATTTTTCAATAATTTAGGCAAAAATCGAGCTGGCGTTTCGCGCCGGCTCGAGTTGGGGTCCTCTCGCGCTCATCCCAGGGGAAGGGGGGGGTATTTTGGAATACCCCCCTATTTGCCATCCCTGATATAACTTATATGATATGACTCACAATTGTAAAATGTTTATTATAATTATAATAATTATAATAAATTACTTTAATAAAACCTAATGATGAACTAAAAGTGTTAACGATTAGGAGTTAAAAAGCCCATGATGCTAAAAGAGACCATTGTGTTAAAAGATAAAACAGCATCAAAAAAAAGACTGTTATCAAGAGAATATTGTTTTAACTGAGACAATCAGTATTTAATATTATAAATGACACTCAATTATTCAAACAATTCAACAATAAATTTAAAATAAGTTTGCCAATATTTATAACTTAAGGACAATTATTATATTAATTAACTTAATATAATTAACGTAATATTGCACTAATTTTGTAACTTCCTAAAATTGGTGTATTGTCAAAATGGGCTCTATATTATGTTTTTTAATGAATATACTATTTCATAATTAATTGTTTAAGTAAATTTTCAATTTTAATAAAATTTAATAAAAATGTTAAGTAAAGAAAGAGAATCTTCAATAAAGCTTAGTTTTGCGTACAATTTAAAAATTATTTGGATAAAGAATTACAGTTTCTTAAATTTATTCATTGTTTGTTTTAATTTATTAATTTTATTTTTCAATTAAAGTCCCTAAAATTTTTTAACATTTTCAAAATTGCCCTCTGGTGACTTTATTGTTATTCCAATCATAATGTGTCTAGCAACAAAATTGTTCCATTTGATGTTCTTTAGTGAAATACTACAAAATATTTCAAATATCAACTGATTAAAGTTTTTCAAAAGTTTAAAAATTAGAAGTTTTGCTTAAATCATCAATCATAAGTTTTTTGTTTCTTAACCGATTTTGTTGATTTTTTAGTATGTTATTCGTCTACATGTGCTCGACTAATCACCATTGGTCATTATTGCCTAACATCGATATCTTCGGAAATAACTAGTATATTAGGAATGTACCCATTATTTTCAGGTCACGTGACCAGATAATCACATGACAATAAAATTCATAAATGACCTTTATGTCCTAACATGATAGGCATATTGAATTAATTTTACCTAGAAACGTTCAAGAGGAATAAGCTTTGATTCAGGGAACAGTAGGTTGAATCACCTAATTATATAATAAATTTAACAATAATTTCAACTAAAATATTATTTCAAATAATTTATTTAAAAAGAATTGTTTTATGAAAAACCGATTGAAACAAATCACGCGCTTTGAGTGAAGAGAAAAATTAAAATTTTTTGTTTTACAAACCATTCTTTGGTAGGAGTTGTGCCAAAAAGGAATGGCTATTCAAAGAAGTATCTTGGTATCAGTATTTATATTTGTTGTAAGAATTGTGGTCAATGTCTATACGTATGCGACGCTTCCCTTCTATTACTTCAAACAGAAGCCATGGCTCACAATTAAGAAAGCCAATCGGCTCAGGTCTAGATTAGAGAGAAATGAACAAGGTGATAGTGTCTGGGTCATTAATGAAATCAGAGTCAATCATGCTTTGCTCAAATCTACTGTTACCGAAATTCTTGAGTTTTTGCTCACATTTCACGGACCTCACACTCCTATTCTGGGTATGAATATTCCTTTAAGGAATGATTATAATTTATTTGAACAATTTTATAAATTATTATATATTATATAAGTTTATATATTATGTAAGTTTACAATATATAAAATTAAAATAAAATTTATTTATAAAATTCATAAAAATAGATTTAAAAATAATTTTTTTAGTAAAACTTTGATAGAAGTGAATATAAACTAGTTTAAACTTTCCTCGTTTATCTTAACAAGGAGATTATTTTCTATTTAATTTATTATTAGCTATTAAAGTTGCAAATTTTATTACGCAAAACATATCCAGATGAATTTTTTTAGAGGAAGTTTAGAATTTGATATTCATTTAAAAAAACATAAATTAAAGTGTTTTTAAGGAAATATTGAATTTTATTTTAATTATATAAAATGAGTTTCAAAAATGTTTTGCTCTTAGAATTGATCTCATTTTGTGGGCGAACAGAGGAAATAAAATAATCACTCGAAAATCAAAATGTTTTCAAACCAAATAGTTTCTTTATTGATATATAGACTGATAAAATATTTATTTATATTAAGTAAAAAATTTATCCAAATTCAATTGGAAATGCATATTTTAAAACAAATAATAAGTAAAAAATATATTAATATCACATTTATCACATAAATACCCCCCTGAGATTTTGAAAACTTAACATTACGTCTATGGACAGGCACTAGGTCTGTTAGGATTTTTAGCTTCCAGGGGGTATATCCCCTGTAGAAAGAAGTCACGTTACTAATATTTCACTGATAGTTTAATTGAATAAACTTTTATTCAATTCATTAGTATTTCACACTTTTATTGTAAATCATTCAAATATTTTATCTATTGAATGAACACTAATTAGGTTTATTAATAGTTTGTCTATTAAATATTAGTTATGAAATATTAGTAATGTTGCTTGCTCAAGTTTACATTTAAAGCTTTTTCTAAGGCTTATGAAAGAATCTTTAACTAAATTCATCGGCGATTTTTGGCCAAGCTAATGACCATTCGGAAAAATAACAGATAATTATTAAGCAAGTTACTCTGAATCCAACCATGTAAAACTCATTAAGATATCAGAGTACCTTATAGGGATTTAACCCTAGTGAGAACCGTGACATCCATTTATTAATCATAAGATATTCTTTAAATTACAATTTTGCTTATTGGCCAGGAAATTGTTAAGAATTTACAATATAAATACTAAAATTTAATTAAAATAATAGAAATATTCAACAGTAATGCCAGTATCGCTCAATTATAAGTGTCTATTAGACAGAGAATATATAAAAATAATATTGTAACATTTTTACAGTTTATATTATAATATAAGTTCAGAGATCAAACTTGATGGATTTGCAAAAAAATGGGTTAAACCTAGAATTTAGTTTATCAATTTATTTAAATGGATAAATAATTAAATAAGCTTAAGAATTTATTTAACTTATTTAAGTTTTTTAAAGAATATGTCTTAATAATTTAAAATATCTAATTTTTAACATAAATATGCAAAACAAATATTGTAGTTTCTTCCGAATTTTTTTTATTAAATTTTGATGTATTTGTCTAAATTAAAAAAAATTATAATAAATTCTGTTAATAAAACCTGATAGGGAACTAAGTGTGTTAAAGATTAAGAGTTAAAAAACCCATGATGCTAAAAGAGACCATTGTGTTAAAAGATAATACAGCATCAAAAAAGACTGTTATTATGAGAATATCGTTTTAACTCAGACAATATTTAATATTGCAAATGACACTCAATTATTCAAACAAATCAAAAATTAATTTAAAATAACTGTAATCTTATCACAAAATAATTTTAAAAATAATTCCTAAGTTCAAATTTGATACAGAACTATGTTGTCAGCCAAAGTGTGCAAGGTCATGTGAGTCAAACGACTCATACGACTAATGGAGACTTTTGTAACGTTTGTATCTATGATTGTATACGAGTAGTTGAGGTCAAGTCTTTTTGAAAGTTAAAGTCAGTGCTCATCTGGTCCCCAAAGAGTGATGTTTAGCTCGTCTAGTGTTTTCCACAATTGTGGTCAGGACTGTCAGCCGTAGAGCTGTCCGGCGACAGTTATTTTTATTATTGTTGTGTTAAGTTTTTATTAATAAATAATTCGATTTTAAGTTAATTGATTTGTATTGTGTGTGTTGTGCAAGAGTTCCAGTCCGTTGATAGCCCCCTTAAAAGGGATTAATTTGAGGCAAGCCCTCTCTCTGGCCCTAGTCTTTGCTCAGGGTTCGTCACGGCCTGTTTCAAATTTATTTAACTTGAAATTAGAAGTAATTTTCAAATTAATTTCATTTATAAGGGTTATACTTTTTAAATTGGAATAAAAATAAATATTATTCTTAATAAAATCATTATTTATCCTATTTAAATAATATTGTGGCGGACCTGGTGGTCGACCACATGAGAGGGGACACAAAAATCATATCAGAAAAGCTTTTATTCAAAATTGATTGAAAACAAAACATTTGATATAAATTTGTGACCAAAAATAGTAAACGATTCACAAACAAAACAACGACTTTAAGTCCTGACCAGAATCGAGACGAGTGTTCACTTCGAGTGCTGAACGAAAAGTGGAGGTTCAGGCAGTGAGGCCCGACCTCAAAACAATTAGATGTGCACACAATCAATACATGATTTCGACTGAACTAAAGTATGCTTAAAGCAAAGCCTTTTATAGTAGAAATTGTATTCAATGTTGAGGTCAATACAAGTGATGTATGGCTCAGATGTGAGCCATTTATAGTTGAGTTTCAGGTATGGCTAAGGTTTGAGCAATAGTTGAGAATAAGTTGGCAGTCAGTCACAGGACTGCCTCAATCTAATACATTTATTGAAAAGAGGCCCATAATTTATTCTCATATTGTTGTCCGAATCGCAATTGAACATTTGATATAGACTTAATTAAATTCCATTGCTCATTCAAAATTGTATAGCAAACATTTGAATTTAAAATTTTGTGAATCAAAAATATAAATTAAATTTGAAATAATTTATGATAAAATTGAGTTAAATTTCAAATTCATTGATGAATACTAACTAACTTATTAATTGTGAATAATTTAATTTTGACAGATCCAGATTTAAAGCTAAATTATTCTGAAAAAAATATCAAAAATAAGTAGTTACTATTTTATTGATTAATTTTAAATGTTATTTGACTAAAACTTTCGAAATGTCTCAAAAATTATTAAATTAATAAATATGTTTTATTTAGTTAGGTTACATGAAATAGATGTGAATGGTTTTTATTTTTGAACAGAGTTACTCGTTAAACAATACTATCGATCTCCAATGTTTTAATCTTTTTTGTTCGTACGAATATATTTCAGTTTTTATTTTATTCTGTTAATATATGATTTTATTTTGGTATTATATCAATGTTAATTTATTATTATTATATTTATTTAGTTATTATATCAATTTTAATCTATTAAACGAAAAAATTCATCGCTGTTAGTAGAAATGTCCAATTATATTGAATATGATTTTGGAATATATTTTTTAAATAATTAAAGTTAGTTTAAATAATTTACAGTTCAATAAAATCTAACTATTTGTGATGTTTTGGTTTATCAAATTTAGTTATCATATAAAGTTTTTGTCAAGATATTTTGTCAAGATTTATCGAGATACTAACTTAAATACCAAATTCCCGAAGTTCCTTCCATTCTTTTGTTTGTCGGGAATTCCCGAATTTTGCATAGCTTACTTATCTCTTTTAATAATAGATTTTGTAACTTAATAATAAACCATGCTTGTAGTCACTCACAAAAATCTTTTTATTGCACTTTACATCTATCCATTTATTTATCTTTTAATTATTATAAAAATATTTGGGGAAAAATAAACTTTTATTTCAAAATATTCATCAAAATATATTTTTATAATTATATTTGAAATAAATGTTTATAAAAAAATTTTATTTTATTTAATTCGTATCCAAATACGTATCGCTTGATTTGAGGGACGAATCTCTTCGTTATTGAATTTCAATCTTAAAAACACATTATTGGCATTATCTGCTCCGGTATAAACAGAGATCGTCTCTTCTTTATGCGGAACTCTATACCATTTTTTCCAAGTTAAATCATTACTCCTATTTACAAAATCATAATCGGAACGCATATCTAAACTTTGTGTCTGTTGTTGCTGTGTCTGATCAAAAGCTGCTGACTGTCCGCCCTCTGCTCTGAAGAAGAGTCCGCCATATTTTGGTGATATGTTTTGCCATTCAGTGTTTGGCCACAAAGTCTTGGGTTCCGATTGAGTCGAAAGTTGAATATAAATGAAACCAATCGGAACAGAATTTGACTTTAAATGAGTCATTTCTAACTCGTTTTTCTGTTGGTATTCATTGAGGTTTTGTTTCATTAAATTAATTTCATTAGTTTTTTGTTGTATCTTTACATTAAGTCTTTCTTCTAACGAATTAATTTTATCGGTTTTTATTCTTCTCTCTTCTATTAATATGTTTTGTATCTTAATAATAGACCATGCTTGTATACTCTCACATAAAACAGCAATCTTTTTATTGCACTTTACATCAATCCATTTACCATAATTAGAGTCATCCAAAGAAATTGTTGTACATTTTTGTTCGGTCGAGTTCTTCAAAGGTCTGCCTTCAGCCCAATTCGTGTATTTGGCGTCCGTCCCATCCGTCCATTTGAATACATTATTACTTTTTTTCATTCCTATCCAAATGTCGTCCGATATTTTTGTGTCTCTCAAATACTTTTCAATGAATTCCTTTTCTTCTTTTGTCTTAATAATAGCAAGAATGGCATCTTGGTTTTTTGTTCTGCATAGGTTTTCAGCTTCCGTTTCATTAACTGGGTTATCGAATACTTTAATACACTTCTCATCTTGGTAAACCACCCAATCATCACATACTGAAGAATTTTCTCCTAAACATAATCCTATTTAAAACATTAATAAAACATTTATTAAAACAAAATAATTATTTATAATATTTAAAACATTATACCTATAAATACAAAAATAATTATAAATTTTAACATATTTTTAATTAAATTATATAAAATTCTTATCCGTAATAACAAGTGTTTGGTATTTTATTTTGAATTTATAGCCTTTTATTTCAAAGTTTGATCTTAAAAACAAATTATTTGTTTTCAAAAAAAATTATATAGAATAATATTTTATATTACTTAGGTAGCACACCACCTCTTCTAAGAGATTGAGATAACACACCATGGGGCCTAAAGAATTTGTACTATTTTATAGAAATGTATAGAAATTAATTTATCCCTCTAATCATGTTTTTCCAAATATATGATAGATAAAGTGCTGGATTAATAGGAATTATATCAAACAATAGGGTAATCTTAATAATAAATGTTCTTTCAAAGAAAGTATTGTCTCTCCAATTGTTTTCAAAAAACAGTAATTCAAACAAAAATATTTACGAAATTCAAACACTTTTTTTGACATCATAATCAGGAACCGACTTTTTTTTATCAAGATTAAAGATTAAAGTAACGTGCTCAAGTTGTCAATAAATAAGGATCAATAAAAACATTTAATTTGTATTGAATTCTATTTTGAGTATAATTTTTTAACAAACGTTAGTCATTGAAAAAGATTTTCAGGTCATTCATAAATATTTGTCTCAAATTAATCAGGGGTATTTATAATCTATTGGATTTTAATATGAAAATTCATAAATGGTCAAAATAATTTTATACCTATTTATTGTCAGTTTATGTTCATAGAGCTTCATAAACTTCTTGATAGACAAATGTCGAATACTGATCATAATATATCAATATAAAACTTTGATATCGCTTAGTTTTTTTAATCATAAAAAATTTTTAAAAATATATTTAATAAAACTGTAATTTAACTCTTATTAATTAAAAATAAGCACGAAATATAATTTTATAATAATGGAAAACAGGGTCCTGCGGATATTTTTCACCTTATAACTTATAAGTTAAACAATGTTTTATATATTATTATTAAATATTAATATTAAATATTAAATACTAACCACATAATTGAGAGGAAGTGAAAATTAATGATTCAGGAGTTTTAGGGAACGAGAGTAAGAATTTTGGTTAATCTGGGCAATAGTTTGTGATTAAAAAGCTGTGCACTGATTTACTTGTAACGAAGAACGCGGAGTGGCGCAGTGGTTTAAGGTGTCATTTCTGGCTTAAAGGCAAGGCTCAGGGAGGTGAGTTCGAGCCTTGGCTGGGGCGTACTCTCATTGATCCGGCTGGTGCGCAGCCGCAGACCCGGCAAAGTCCGTGGAGCCCGCGCATTAGTTTGTTACCGGGGAGAGGGTTTCAGTTGCGCCTCGAATTCCCGGCCCTTAACTCGCGGGCTTAACAAATACGAGTAGTCTACGCTTGTGCGATTCCACCGCATGACGTACACGGAGGAGTAGCCGACCCTCTTAAAATACAGATCGGCATCCCGGGTCAATCAAAGATTATTAAATATAAATAATTATAGAAAAAAGGGCCGGTTGAGGGCCCTTTGAATATTAATTCATAAATACTATTACCAAGTTTATTAAAAATTAAACCCTTTAATAATCAAATATTTGTAAGTATTTCACCTTTTGTGTACCGTGTATCATGGTCAAATCTTTATACTAATGAAAAAGACTTACTAAAGGCTTTCAATAATGTAAAAAAAGTGTATTCAAATTTCATTAAATTGTTTATGATTTGATGAACATTATATCTGGGTGAAATTATTGCTTTTAAATACAAACAAGCACAATTCTTAAAAATCCCTATTCTAAAATATAAATGCATCCAATTTGTTTAAAATATTTTTAATATAACGTATTCTACCAGAGTGGAATAGCGCTGTTGTTAAATGCGTTACTCGGGTCTTAAATGCTAAGCTCATGGAAGAAATTAAAATAAATATATTGGAGCATATGTTATTTAATTTGAATATGAAAAGAGTTATATCTTGCTTAAATTTCTAACTGAAAATAAGTGAATGTAAATATTTTATCATGCACACAGTTATACCTCAATATATGCATACTGCTTTTAGATACTGCCAAGTTAATATAGAAGTTTAAAATAGAATATGGTTAACAAAATTACTAATTTATACAGTTGGGAACCAGTATGGTCAAGGACCTCTATAATAGAAAGAAATGTAAAATATATTACTTATATTGCAGTAAAAGAAAGTTATGTTTAATATAAATGTATTAATTTTATTGTAAATAAAGTAATTTTCATTAAAATATAATTAAATTTTAATAAATTGTTAGAAAATAGTAATTAGTTATTCGAGGAGAAAGCCTTCGACGATTTCATTGAATTCTTGGTCATTAATTTGATGGATATTATGCGATCCTTTTGAGAAACGACCAAGTCTTGAATCTTTAATATTAGCATGCAAATAAAATGAATGCTTATTAGATACAATCAGATCGTCATCGGCGTGAAGTATGAGACACTTTTGAGTGATTTTATTTAACTCGTGTTTACATAAGTCTCTGTCGAATTGCAGATATTCTTTAATATAATTCTTCATCATTTGATTTACCACTTCTTTTCCGTATAAACCAATGAAAGTCTTCTGTGCTTTTGGATGACAATTGTTTATATCATTAAACATATAAGAGCGAATTTTTATGTCCTCTTCTGTTATATAGGACATTGTGCCAACAACGACTAACTTCTGAATAGAGTTCGTGTCTTTTGATGCCATAATCATTGCAGTTATGCCGCCATCACTCCAACCCAGAATAGAATATTTATAAAAACCCAATGTTTTCATAAATTGTGCGGCAATTGTCGCGTCTTTCCAATAGAAGTCCTTAAAGTCGCGTTCAGGCGGTCGACTATTTCCATATCCGGGCGGATCCCACGCTATTAGTGTAAACTTATCTCTTTTTAAGCCATTCATTTGTTTACTGAAGTCTATTCTTCCGGAACCCAAAGCTCCACCCATTAGTAAAAGATTATGATCTCCAGTTCCAACTCTTTCGTAATAAATATTTTGTCCATTAATTAATACTTTTTCGCCAATTTGTTCATCTCTTTTAATTGATAAAGGTGGTTGTTTTTTTGAATGAAATTTAACTGAAATAGATTTCAATAAAATATTATTATTAATAATAAAATCTCGATATTTAATTGTATTCCTAAGAGAAAACATTTGAAAATTTACAAAATAATAACAAATATAGTTTACTTAACAATGTAACTTGAGTATTTAATAAGTTACTAATGTAATTTTATATTTTAATACAGTTGATAATTGATAGTATTAACCTTAAAGTGTATTTCAATTTCAATTTTTTAAAAGTAAAGATTAGTTAAAATACGAATGAGTTTATTATAAAATCAATTGAAATAGTTTTTAAAGATTTTGATTAAATTGTGACGGCTGAAAGAACTGATTAGCGCAGTGACCAGAATTTAACGGTCGGGTTGTTGTTTAACTCTGCATGATACTTCACGTACAAATGGTCACAAACCCGAGGCCACAATAATGCACACAAAATGTAGTGAACAAAAACTTTATTAAAGACTATTGAAGTGAAGAGTTTTGAAACAACTTTAAAATTGGAAACACAGGATATATCTGTATTTACTACAATTCGAGTGTAATTCAAAAGAAGACAATCGGATGGCTTTTACCCGAAACAAGTATGGATTCCGAAGAAAGTAATTATTTAATGTTTATAACCATTAAATTAAATAACAATAAATTTAAAAATATTAACGATATATTTTTTGAAATTTATAAAAAGTATATAAACTCAACTCATTTTAGATTTTCAGAATATAATTCATTTAATACTAAGAATATTATACTTCACTATCAACCCGTTCCTAATTTCAAAGAAATTTCTTCAATGAAAAAAACATACGATAAAACGGATAAAACAAATAAACGTTAAAATTAACGACAAAAACACGTGGTTTTTGTCGGAGCTCTGAATGGCCACATGCACTGTCCAGAACAGGACGTGTGTCAGGAACTCAGCAACTGATACACGATTTACGCACTACTTTAGGAACTCAGCGACTAAAGAGTGGTCTTTACATACTTGGAGGACACATCACTCGAAGTACGCTCTACTCGTTCTACTCGTTAAACTGAGGACGCAATCAATTAGTAAAACGGCTGGAGAGGGGGCTCAGCACAGGCCTCAATCCCAAAACCAAGAAGTGTATAAAAAGAAACAACAGCTCAGTTTGACGGTAGGATTAAGAATGTCTTTAATACAGAAAAAAGGTTTGACTCAATAACTCTGTTTTGAGTCAATACAGAAATATTGTTATCAAAGTTTAAAATGAAATCGTTTTTGAGTCATAAACTTAAAGTAATACTGAATTAGAGACATAAGTGAATAAATGATATGAAATGTTATAAAAATAGTCATTTTTACGGAAAGTGCCGTTTTTGCACAGTTCATAACTATAGTTTAATTGTGACGAAGACTTTGAGAACATATTTGGAGCCACCGTTTGGAGAGTGTAGTCATTAGTAATGACTCATTACTCACAAAATCAAAACCAATATTTTAACGCCAGTTTTTCGTTACAGTGCTATCGACAGTGTGTTAAAAGTTTTGCCCAAAACTTATTCAACTGTTCCGTACTTTTTATTGAAACCCATTTCAGTGAAATGGATTTCCCTTCAAGTGATGTACAATTATGTTCTGTAAGCAAAACAAAGTTGATTGACCAAGTTATAGTAATTAAGAAAGTTTCAGCAAAGTTTAAAAAATTCTGCCCCATTGAATGCAAAACTGTGGACTACTTTTATACTGTGCGAAGAACAGACTCTATGATTGGTAATGAGTTGTGGCATAACTCTCTCCAAAATAACAGATATTCTAAAAATAGTCTGATATGGGACTCAACTTAACCGATGTTTGTATACAAAGAAGAGACTGTTATGTCATTCACTGATTACTTATTAATTGTGTTACTTAATATTGTTTTATTGCGGCGGACTTTTTTGCCTCTGGTTTGGCACAAATATTAAAGATCTCATCGTTTGTTTAATTGAGTGTCAATTCCGGATAAGGTTTTGGTACAGAATTGAGTTATTAATGGGAAAGAAAACTCCTGTTATTTATATTGAAAGTTAAATATTAAATTTAAAAATATTATAAAACTTTTAATACTGTTTTATAAAATTCATTAATAAAAATACTTTAATTTAATAGTTTATTAATAAATCATTAATTTTGTTGAAATAATGGCTAAAACAATTTAACTTATAATTGATTTTTAAAAACTTCTTAGTAACAACTTCTTACATTGACATCCATTTATTAATTATACATAAATGTATTGATATCTTTGAAATTCTAATTTTAGTCAAATAGTTGGAAATTCCAAAATAATTACATAAATATAATATAATATAATATAAATGTTTGAGAATATTTATTACAATTTTAAATTAAAATTAGGTATAGAAATCTAATTAATGAATTTAAAAAACTGTAATTATATCTTTAGATAATTTTTAAAATAATCTCTAGGTTCAATTTAAATTATTGAGTTGGAAAAGTTTTCAAAATCAAAATTATTTATTATTGTTAGATTTTTTAATTGGATAAAAAATAAATATTATATTAAAGCACTGATGCTTTCTGAGCCATAGGAGGTGAAATGTTTTATTATAATTACTGAATATAGTGGTCATCATACAGGATCATAAATGAATTTATTTTTCAAAATAATATTAAATATCCTTTCAATAGGCTATCATTAATGTTATTCGATTTAGTAATGAAAAATAAAGATAATTATTATAAGAATATCATTTCCATATTTGACTCTGTGTTTTGATTACAGTTTAATTTATACCAGCATATAAACAAAAATTTTTTGCCAATAATCAAAATATATTAAAATAACAAAAATACCCTGCTGTATGTCATATTATCATATATCATTAACCTGGCACCAATAAATATTTAATTATTTGGTAACAAAGCGTAATTTTGAACTATAATTAAAATAGATGCAAATGATATTACTATTTAGAATTCAATAAAAAAATTGATCTAACGAACAAAAAAAAATAAATATAAGCATGGTACCAAAATATCTTTTCAATAAATATTGATTTTCTATATTATATTTAAACATATCAATGATATATTATTGGCTCAAATATTAAAAGAATTTCGAGAAAATGTTGATTATAAATGATTTTATGAGTTTTGTTTTTAATGTAAAAAATTTTCTTATATTTATTATCCTTAAAATAATTAATTTAATAATAATTATTATTAATTTTATTTTACTAATTATTCAAAAGATTTTATATTTGTTAAGATTTTTGATAAAATTTATTTTAAAATATCGGAAAAAAGTTTTCAGAATTTCTATCAAAAGTATTTGTTTTGTTGTTTTGTTTTTGAGTGGAATTTCAGTAACATTTGATTACTTGAGTTATCCCTATATTTATAAACTCATAGTTTTGGACAATAAATACGGTTTTGATTTTCCCGCGATTAGTGTTTGTACTGAAAGGAATGTATTCTTCAGTAAACAAAAAGTCATCGAATTTTTCCAAATAAACAGTAATTATTCAGAATATTATAAATATTTAAAAACTGTTCAAGGAAAAATATTAAAAAGAAAAGAAAAATTTTATGACCCGGATAGACCTGTAGTAGACCACTTACCAGATTAGCAAAAAGTCTGGCATAAAATATCACATCATCTTGATAATATTTTCAATTATAATGTGAGTTTATTTTTCAAAGAATATGAAAAGAAGATATTCAGAAGTTTGAGTTACGAACAAATGATTGGTTTAATGTTTACTCCGAAACAATTGTTTAACTGTTCGGCAAAAATTCATTTCAGATATGAGTCAAACGCCAATGAATTTAATGATTGTTTCGATAGATTTGAAGTTTTGGAGAGTATTTATGGAAACGATTTCGGTATTTGTTATACATTTTTTGCAAAGAATTACAGTATTTATCTCAAAGATGACGATTATATAAATATTAACATTAGATACGAAACGCAAAAGGATTTTATGATTAATGGATTCTATGATAAAAATTATCTAGATGAAAAAGATATTATTGAAATTTTTAAAGAAAATAAACCAAAAGCAGAGATAAAGTCACGGCCATTGAGTTTATATTTTGAGGATTACTTCGGTTTGTATTTCTTCGTTAATAGACATCAAACAAAACTTAAGTCAAGTCCAGAAAATACATTTAAATCGACGCGAAATTCATTGAATTCTGAGCTCAGATTTCGTAAAACATCGACAGAATAACTTTCAACTCCTTATATGGAAAAGTGTACCCAATATCGTAAGAATGATTTTTTATTTAATAATAAATTATTTAGAGTCATACAAATAATTGTCTCATTATAATGTTTTAAGAAAATATAGAGATGGTTTAAAGCAGGGATACGCAACTTTAAAATTAGCGCTAAATTTTGGAGTCATAATTTATACAAGTTATGTGTCAAACTAGTTATTTTATATGTGAGTGACTTTAAACTTGCAAAAATAAAATATTAATTACGCGGGGTTCTAAAGCAAGAATGTATTCCCAAATGTATTCCTTGCGTATCCCTGGTTTAAAGTATACAGCATAATAAAATCATAAAATAAGAATTATTCTACAATTAGTTTATTTAAATTTATTTAACAACCATTTGGAGGGCTAACATCCCCTCTTTAGCACCGCCTTCATGTACTTCTCCAGGGACAGTGAAATTTCTTCAAAAATATATTTAATTTTTATATTTTGAAGTTATAACTTAGGATAAGAATTTTTGAGAATTGCGCTTGCTTATTAGTAAAAATAAGTATAATTTAATGTAGTATAATTTCACCCAGATGTATAAACAATTTAATGAAAATTGAATACACTTTTATAGACATTATTGATAGCCTTTAGTCAGTCCTCTTCATTAGTATAAAGGTTTGACCATGATACAAAAGGTAAAATACTTAACATAAATAATAACAAAAAATAACATAAACTTTATATAATATTACATTTGATTATTAAAGGGTATCATTTTTAACCTTAGAACTACTTCGTGTGAGTTTTACTCACACCTAATAATAAACTATTTAATTTTATAAAATCTGTAAATATTAGACCTTTTTTGACTTTTCATAAAATTTATTAAACTCATATAATTAATCAAAAAATCTTTAATTATTGCCCTTTAATTAACTTATAAATGCAATTATTGAGGTCATGTCAAACAATGTTTGTATACAAATATGAAGTAATGTAAAATGACTGACATTTGTGACAATATTACTGTTTGCGAAAATTGTATTCAATAAAATAATTTAATGGTCATTAAAAGGTCAAAGGTCATTTATTAATAATTAATAATAATTGTTAATCAAATTAATAATGATAATGAATAAATTAAAATAATTAGTTAAATAATCTAGTTAAGGTTGTTTATGTGTGAGTAAAGCTACGTTAATAAACTTTTTAATGTATAGTGTGAAAAGAAAGTCCGTTCCTCAACTGTTAGTAATCCTTATACTTTTTCATTGATATTACTAATGATTCATTACTAATGAATTTACAGATTTTTATACAGATTGACTCAACTCTGTATAAAAATCTGTAAATTCATTAGTAATATCAATGATAAAATATAAGGTTTACTAACAGTTGAGGAACGGACTTTCTTTTCACACTTTACGATAATAGCCGAAACTGTCGGGTAATAACATATTTAATGTGGTCAATCTAATTGGGTTTGTGAGATATTCTTGTATTTTATTCAAATTATTACTACACACAATTAGCAAACTCTAAATAATAAATCGAACATTATTTTAAAACTAATTTTATAAATTTGATTTAATAGAAAATATGAATGTTTTTGACGATTGCTTTGAGAAATGCATTGACGAAGTTTATAAAAATCAATTCAAATGTTTTCCGAATCCTTTTATTACTGAAGATTTTATTTTATTAAATTCGAGTCAAATCTATAATAAGTTTTGTGCCAAAACTCAAAACATAGCTAAAGTTAATATTAAAATTTGTGACCAAAAGTGTACGAAAAGTTGTCTTCAAATATATTATACTATGAGTTTGGATAACAAATACTATTTAACGAATTCCGACTCAAAAATAAGAATACAATTCAAGTCATCGCAAGAATTTTACTACAAATCAGAGGTAGAGATAAGTTTTGTGGTCTATCTCTCAAACATTGGAGGACTTATATCTCTTTGGTTTGGACTCTCTTTCATTGATATAAGTTCTTTAATAAAGTTTTCATTAAAGTATATTAAAGTTAAAACAATTTATTTTCTCAAACAATACTTAATAAAAATATTCAAAAGAATTCCATTATTGATAACAAGATTAATACAGAGATTAAAACTTATATTTATATACCTTGACAAAATAAATTGGAATGCTATTATAAATATTATTACAATTCCAATAATTATCTATCAATTGTATCAATTAGTGGACAGTTATCTCCAGTTCTCAACTGAAGTGAGTTTTGATTTCATATCTTTTAGTGATTCTTATAATACAATTAATGGAAAGTATTTACCGGCCATTACTGTCTGTTCTGATCATATATTCCGGGAAATTCTATTCAATAAAAAAATAACAGAAACGGTTTTAGAGAATATTGATATGAGTGATGAGAATGATATCAAACGTATTTCACAATTTCAGAAGAATATCACAAATTTTGATAATTTGGTTTCGAAATTGATTTTATATTATGTTTCACATTTCGAAGCGTATGGTGAAAGTGATATCATTAGTGAATTTCTTTATCAGACATTAGATGCCAGGGATGAGAAGACCTTTGATTTAAACATGGTGAATTTTAGAAATTATTCCAGAGATAATTTCACTTATATAAGGGATGAATTGGATATATATTCTAAGAAAATGATTGGAAGTTTTGTCATTAGTCCGGATAATCAAAATATTTACGTTGAAAAAGCATTATCTGCTAATTTGCAAGAAAGCTTTAAAACTAAAAATTATCTAGGACCTTTTGGAAAGTGTTACACATTTAATGTAAATTTGATGGCTTACTGTGTAGAAAATGAAATGGAAATACAATTAACTAATAAATTTATTGACCTAGTTGACACATTAGATATTCATGAAAATCGCATAAATCCTATTCACGAACGCATTCTATTCCACTCAAACACATCTCCACCTCTTCTCACAAATAAAGAGAATTACTTCACCGACACAATAGTGACACAACAAAATGGATTTATTGTAAGATTGAGTCGATTGGAGTTCGAAAGACTTGAGAAACCGTATGAAACAAATTGTCGTAATTATGGAAACAATACTCGATTTCAATGTCTTAATGACTGCTATTTAAATGAATATAAGAATTATTTCAAATGTATTCCAAACGATAATAGTTTACTCACTTTAGACATCGATTATCCCATTCCGGGTATTAAAGTTTGTGGAATATTGAATAAAAATGTAGTCATAGAACAGAATTCAAGAATTATATTCAAATGCGATAAACAATGTTTGGACTCATGTAATGATATTTATTTCACTGCAGATTACGAACAAAATCGTCGCTTAAAATATCATTTAATTAGAAATACTTTTAATGGAAATTATTTTAAACGTTTTAGATATTCCCCGAAAATAACTTTAATGAATCTGTTTATAAATGGGGCCAATATTTTAAGTTTATGGCGCGGAACCAGTTTTCTCTCAATTTTGAAAATATCCTGGCAAAGAGCTATCCCATTTCGCCTACAATTCTTAATTACCAAATTTATCAAGTTAAAATCTCCTAAAATTGTTTTATTCTTAACAATTATAATGTCTTTCATTTTAGTCAATGAATTGTATAAAATTTCAGTCAACTATTTTAGTTATAATCGTATTATAAAAATTGATTTCTCAGATCCAATGAATGACGAGAACTACCCTTTAATAACATTTATTATTTATTCAGATATAAGTGAATTAATGAAAATAAATTACCATGTACATTTTAGTAAAATTTGTAGAAATATCGAACAACAATATACAAAATCATATTTTATTTATGATTTTCTAAACTGTAATAAACTTAAAATTAATGACATCCTTAACAAAGATATTATTGAATGGTTTTTAAGGGAATCAAAGCTTTACTTTAAAATCGAAAATATTTACTACAATTCGAGTGTAATTCAAAAGAAGACATTTGGATGGCTTTTACCCGAAACAAGTATGGATTCCGACGAAAGGAATTATTTAATGTTTATAACCATTAAATTAAATACCAATAAATTTAAGAATATTAGCGATATATTTCTTGAAATTTATAAAAAGAATATAAACTCCACTCGTTTTGGATTTTCAGAATATAATTCATTTAATACTAAGAATATTATACTTCACTCACAACCCGTTCCTAATTTCAAAGAAATTTCTTTAGTCGATCAGTGGATTAGTTCCCATAACTATAGTTTAATTGTGACGAAGACTTTGAGAACATATTTGGAGCCACCGTTTGGAGAGTGTAGTCATTACACACAAAATAAAAACCAATACTTTAACGCCAGTTCTTCGTTACAGTGCTATCGACAGTGTATTAGGAGTTTTGCCCAAAACTTGCACAACTGTTCCGTACTTTTTATTGAAACCCATTTCAGTGAAATGGATTTCCCTTCAAGTGGTGTACAATTATGTTCAGTAAACAAAACAAAGTTGATTGACCAGGTTATAGTAACTAAAAAAGTTTCAGCAAAGTGTAAGAAGTTCTGCCCCATTGAATGCAAAACTGTGAACTACTTTTATACTGTGCGAAGAACAGACTCTATGATTGGTAATGAGTTGTGGCATAACTCTATTCAAAATGACAGATATTCTAAAAATAGTCTGATTTGGGACTCAACTCAACCGATGTTTGTATACAAAGAAGAGACTGTTATGTCATTCACTGATTACTTGTGTTATTGCGGCGGACTTTTTGGCCTCTGGTTTGGCACAAATATTAAAGATCTCATCGTTTGGTTAATTGAGTGCCAATTTTGGTTAAGGTTTTGGTACAGAATTGAGTTATTAATCGGAAAGAAAACTCCGGTTATTTCTATTGAAAGTTAAATATTAAATTTAAAAATATAAAACTTTTAATACTGTTTTATAAATTCATTAATAAAAATATTAGGGCATTCAAAAAGTTTGTTGACTCGGAAATCATGGATATCTCTTAAACGGCCGAATATATTTAGATGAAATAAAAAGCAATATTACCTTCTACTTAATTGTGATCTAGAGGAATAAAAATATTTTTCAACAAATCACGTGATCTTTGATATTTCGGAACATTTGCAAAGGTTATAGTCACAGGTCACACCTGATATTATATTGATGGTTTAGTAATTGCTTATTTTAGGAAAGATGTTGAAGTTTATTTTGACACTAAGATATTTGAAATCGGTTAAGAAACAAAAGACTTGTGATAGATTTAATATTGGTGTTTCATGGGAAAATTTCTATTGAAAACCATTATAAAAATTTTGATCTGTTGATATCTGATATATTTTATATTTCACTAAAGAACTTCAAGTGCAGTAATTTTGCTGCTGGGCACATTTGGATTAGATCAATAATAAAGTCTCCAGAGGCAAGTTTATAAAAGTTAAATATTTATAATTATTTTAAAATTTGTCAAATCAAAATGTCCTTAACAACAAAATTGTTACAATTGATGACCTTTAGTGAAATACCATAAAATATTTCAGTGTCACAATAAACTTCAACATCTCCCCTAAAATAATCAATTACTAAACCATCAATATAATATCAGGTGTGACCTGTGACTATGACCTTTGCAAATGTTCCGAAATATCAAAGATCACGTGATCTGTTGAAAACTATTTTTATTCCTCTAGATCACAATTAAGTAGAAGGTAATATTGCTTTTTACTTCATACAAATATATTCAGCCGTTTTAAAGATATCCACGATTTCCGAGTCAACAAACTTTTTGAATGCCCTAATACTTTAATTTAAGAGTTTATTAATAAATCATTAATTTGGTTTACATAATTGCTAAAATAATTCAAATTATATTTAAATTTAAAGAACTTCTTAGTAAACACATTGACATCCATTTAAAAATTATATTTATATTTTTGTAATTCTAATTTAGTTAAAAAATGGCAAATATTTTTAATGAATACATTTATACATGCTTTTACAAATTAAAATTAATTAAAATATGTTAATAAGAAATTGTTTGCAATAGGCACAATTTTTAAGACTCACATGACCAATATTTGCCATTTTTTTAAAAAAAAGTTAAACTTTTTGAAAAATCACCCTGATACCAGAAAAATACCAAAATTTTCTCTTCACATTCGAATACCTAATGAAATAAGCTTTCATTTGATACCCATGTTAATAGTGGTATTATGTTGGGAACATGCTCAAATTAACTATTAAAGAATTTAGTCATGTTTTTTATTACAAGAAAAATTTTTGGAATAATATTTTCTAGTACATAACATTTTATTTGATACTATCTATTGAAATCTCTTTAAATTTTTTAGTTATCATGTATGGTTTTTGTTTAAATTGAATTAGAATTTTGAAACTGTAAAATGATCTAAAGCAAAACTGTTTATGTTTATAGAATTAATTTTGTTATTCAACTTAATCTTATGACTCATAGATTGTTATTAAAACATTTTTATTTTATTTAATTTACATCAATTTAAAGGTATGACATCCTCTTTAGATAAGAAAACACTAATTTTACTCTAAATATTGGTTTAAAAGTATGGATCAAAGCTTGAAGCTGAAAAACAATCCAAAGAGGCGTTCAATTAACCTTGCGCATCGCGTTTCTTGAATAGCTCTTGAAAGACGATTCTATATACTACATTATTACTCCGTAAATGTAGTGAAAAACTTGTGGTGATTAATTGAACGCCTCTTTAGAACAAAGGTGTCTATAATTAAAGAAATAATTTTTCATTTTCCCTTAAAGTCAATCCGCTAAACTTGGACAACAAACATGTGACAATAAATTAGTCCTATTAATTGTTATAATTCATTATGAAGAGTATGGGTACACATTGCATTGTATCAATCAATTACATAAATTACAACATCTAATGAAATATAATCCTCTTTTACCTATTAAATCACACTTGATTGTTAAACGGTTAAAAGTCACGAATTTGTTATCCAAGCTCAGCGGATTGATTTTAATTAATTGGCTCAAAAATTGAAGTTAGTTCATTTTTATTTAAATAAATTCACACCAATTTCAAAGTGTGATTTTCTTTTTAAAACATTGAAATCAATCAGTTGTTTGGTTGAAACGCGTTTTTAACTCTATTTATTATATTTATTATCTTGAACCAATTATTGATATTTGAGATTAAAATAATGACATCCATAGCACTGGTGCCGAACCACAACCCGACGAGTCCTCCGCAATAACACAAATAATCAGTGAATGAC